>VZUI01059904.1:0-223513 GCA_013401135.1 Cettia cetti | reverse complement strand
CTATCTATCTATCTATCTATCTATCTATCTATCTATCTATCTATCTATCTATCTATCTATCTATCTATCTATCTCACATATTAACATTGGCATGCATTATCAAATTGCATTGTTCAGACAGATACAGTTTAAAGATGGATGTCAGAGAAAATTTTCATTTGAAGCTGTTCTGCCACTGTTACCACCTGCAGAGTTTGGGTGAAAACTGAGATTGTCAGTTTATACCAAAATCCAGCACAGTGTGCAATGATCTTTGTCAGGAACTGCAGGATGTTGGAGTTGTGTTGTTTTGGTATCAATGACTCCAAGAGCTCCTATTCTGGCTTGTCTTACTCAACGTCAGATTTTTTACAACCACCTGCTTCAATCACAAAAGAATTACTTTTCATGGGCTTGAGGAGACTCTGTCTCTCTAGACAAGAAGCCATTACTGTGGATTTAGTCCCTCTCTTTCTTATCTTTCCCACTGTCGTTCAGGAGGAATGAATCACTGCCTCCTGTACAAGCTCTGATGTGAATTAAGGAGATTTTCTGTTCTTGCTCATTTTGTGTCTGTAATTTAAGAAGTGGAAGCAGAGTGTCTGCTGCCTGCACCATTCCTGGTGTCATTTTTGGTACTTGATCAACCAAAAGGAGTAGGACAATGGGAAAGGGAATTGTGATTTCTTTCTTCCAGCTGACTTTTCTTCCTACCCTGAGAGAACACCCATTGTGAAGACAGGCCTTCCTATGGGGTGATGGTGTATATATGACTAACTGGACACATATATCATCTGAATTTCAGATCCCTGCTCTACCCTGTAGAGGTTTTCTTCCTCTCTTGGAACTGGGACAGCATGGACCAGCTGTGCAGCATATCAGGATGGCACTCATGTTCAGAATGCTGTTTGGACCTTCACTTCTGAAGGCATGAGCATGCCAAATGTCCACACACAGGTGCACATGGCACAACTCAATCTACCACCCCTGGTCACGATGATGCTGTCCTGTCCAGCCTCTATGCCTTCTCCTGTCCTTCTCTGTGTGCTGGGATGTGCTTTGTCACCAGCCCTGGGGGATACCAGAGAGGACTGGGTCTGAATGGTCAGCCAGGGAAAATGTTGATGACAAGGAGCAACAGTGCACAGTACAGGAAAAAGAAGGGGACCTGTGGCCAGGGCAGAGAAATTTAATTGTGCTCTGCTCCACTCAGAGTTGTCAGGAGAGGAGGAAACTGTGGGGAAAGGAAATGTGATTAGGTCTGTGTTGGCTGCTATTCTCTTGGAAAATGAGACTAAGAGCTGGGAGGCAGGGTCCTCAGAAACCTCCTGCTAAGGAAATCTCTTCCACCTTCCATCATGAATCTGGCCTCTCCCTCTTCCCCAAGACCCTTCTTTTCAGCTATCAGAAGAAATGGTCTCTCTGCTCTGTGACCAGGTTTTTGAGAGCAAGCGTGATTCTGAGTTATTCTAATAATACAAGCTTGAAGATATTTAGACAACACAGAGTTACTTTTAGTCATGACTTGGTCAGGAAGAAGATGAAGTTCCTCTGAGATTGAATGAGACAAAGGACTAGACCCACAAAAGAGCAAACATGCCTGCTCAGCCCCTTCAAGTCTGTATCCCACAAAGTCCTGCCAGAGTTCCTGGTTTTAGCTGGGGTAGTCAATTTTTTTTCACAATAACAAGTATGAGCATTTCTGTAATTGAGGGATAAAAATAGCATTGAAGTTGTGGAAGCCCCAAAGTAATTCTATGGATTTAATAATCTGAGCATTCAAATTTGCATGTTGGATCTGTTGGACCACAAAATTTGATTGTGGGCAAGTAAATAACAGAAAGTTGATCAAGCTGAATAAAGCTGAACAAATTAACATCCCTGGAAGAGGCCCCTGATGTGGCTGACACGCTGGAGGGAAGGGATGCCATCCAGAGGAACCTTGACAGGCCTGAGAGGGTGGGCTTCCATGAATCTCATGAAGTTTAACAAGGCCTGCAAGGTCCTGTACTTGGATTGGGGCAATCCCAAGAAATATATAGGCCAGGTAGAGAATGGATTGAGACTTGCCCTGGGGAAAAGAACTTGGGGATATTTCTGGACAGAAAGCTCAATAAAATTTAGCAATGTGTACTCCCAGCCTGGAAGGCCAACAGTACCCTGAGCTGCATCCAAAGGGTTGTGACCAGTAAGTCAAGAGAGGTGATTCTTTCCTTTTACTCTGTCCTCGTGAGACCCTGCCTGGAGTGCTGCATTAAGCTCTGGGGCTCCTAACATTAGAAAGACAAGAACCTGCTACAACAAGTTCAAAGGAGGGCCACTAGGTTGATCACAGGGCAAGAACACCTCTCTTATGAAGACAGGCTGAGAGAGGTGGGGCTGTTCAGCCTGCAGAAGAGAAGGCTTCAAGGAGACCTCCCTTCCAGTACAGGAGGGCTGGAGAGGAGCTTTTCACAAGGGCATGTAGTGGTAGGACAAGGGGGAATGGCCTTAAGCTGAAGGAAGGTGCATTAATATTGAATATACAGAAGAAACTCTTTACTGTAAGGGCGGTGATGCACTGGAACAGGTTTCTCAGAGAAGTTGTGTACTCCCCTGGAATTGTTCAAGACAGGTTGGATGGGGCTCTGAGTAACCTGATCCCAGTAGAATGTTCCCTACCCTACAGGGACATTGTATCCAGATGATCTTTTAGGTCCCTTCCAACCCTAACCATTTTATGATTCTGTGATGCTGTGCCCTTAAATCACCATCTGTGTGCTCCCCTGCACACTTCCCATATTTTTTGTGAACAACCAAGAATGTACTGAAACTTTGGAAATGCTAAGGGGCAAGGTAATTAAAAAAAAAAATTATCTGGAGGATCCAAACTTGTTTGTCTTTCTCAGACAACACCAGTTTGGTTCTAAAGAAAACTCGGTATGTAGGAGGCTGTAGAAGGCAGAGCAGATAAACACCTGTATCCTGTAAACTGTAAGGAAATCAGAGCACCTTCCTGTAACAGGAGAGACTCAGTTTCAGGTCACTTTTCTGTTTGCAAGAACTTCATCCCCCATTTCCCTGCTCAAGGCCCCAGGTTTCTGGCCCCATCAGGTTTCTTTTGTGGTTCTGTGGCAGCTTGACCCTGGCTGGATGCCCAGTGCCCACCAATGCCACTCTATCATTTCCCTCCTCAGCTGGACAAGGAGGGAAATACAATGAAAGGATAGTGGGTCGACATAAGGACAGGGAGCCTTTTACCAGTTACCATCACAGGCAAAACAGCCTCTACTTGGGGAAATTAATTTAGTTTATTAGTAATCAAATCAGGCAGGGTAATGAGAAAACAAACCCTTACTCTTTCCCCCTCTTCCTGCCCAGGCTCAACTTTGTTCTCGATTTTCTCCCCCCTCTCCCCCCTCTCCAGTGATGCATCACACATTGTCTCTGCTGCTCCTTCACCCTCAGTCTTCCACTACTTCAGTGTGGGTCCCTCCCATGGGAGACAGTCCTCTACCAGCTTCAACAGTGTGGGCTCTTCCCATGGGTTGCAGTCCTTCAGGCACAGACTGCTCTGGTGTGGGACCCCCGAGTCACAGTCCTAGCAGCAAACCTGCTCCAGAGTAGGCTCCTCTCTTCAAGGGCCCACAGGTTCTGCAAGGACCCAGCTCCAGTGTGCGCTTCCCACTTAGTGTCAGCCTCCTTCAGGCCTCACCTGCTCCAGCATGGGGTCCTCTGGCTGTGGGTGAATCTTGCTCCCCTATGGACTTCCATGGGCTGTAGGGGCACAGCTGCCTCACCATGGTCTGCACCACAGGCTGCAGGAGAACCTCAGCTCTGGTGCCTGGAGCACCTCCTGCCTCTCCTTCTCCCATCTCTGTGCATGCAGGGCTGTTTTTCTTATGCATTCTCACTCCTCTTCCCAGCTTCAATTGCCATCTTGTTTTTTTACTCCTCCCCTCCTTCTTACGTATGCTACCCCAGAGACACTATCATTGTTGGTGATAGGCTTGGCCTTCTGCAGGTCCATCATGGGACTGGCTGGTGTTGGCTCTGCTGGACATTGTGGAAGCTTCTGGCAGCTTCTTACAGAAGCCATTCCTATGGCTTCCCCTTTCCTACCAAAACCTTGCCAGGAAAACCCAATGCAGGCTTTTACCTTTACTGCCAAATTCAAGCCCAAAACTGGACACAGGCTATGCAAATGTTGGTAATACATTACTCAAATGTCTTTACAAAGTCAGACCCTAAAATTAGTATTAGTTTCAATAGTAATATGGGAAATTTTTTTTTCCCAAGGAATCTTGATCTCCTTTTCCAAAATGGCTGGGCTGACTTTTAGGGTTTCATTTCCTCAGAAAACTGCTTCATGCTATGTAGCCACAGAAATATCCACCTAGTCTCTATTACAAAGATAGACTTATCCCTGCTCATAAATTCTTCCAATAATAAAAGCTAAATTTACTACAGATTACAAGCACATGGGATGAGTGGATAAATTGGATGGCTATAACACCGAGGGCGGATGACTCCTGGTGGCAAAGCTTGCCCAAGTGTTCAAATGAGGTGGGAGAGACATGAGAGAAAGAGAAGTCAGATTTTGAGAGGTCTTAGTGTGACTCCTTACAGCTCTACTGTGAAGCCTGTCAGTAATCAGCAAGTGTTACATGACACATGCTTTTATTTCTGGATTTCCAGGTCTGTGTTACTTGTTGGATCATGTGCGAAGCTTGATCCTTGCCTGACACAAAACCCCATGGAATATGTGGCAAAAAAAGCACTGCTCTAAATGCTCTTTCTTTAACTGCAGAAGTATTAAGCCCTGGGGGGAGGACAGAGAGGAGGGTGCTCAAAAAGAGGCAAAGTTCTTAGTTTGACTGTTACCAATGGATCACAACTCTTTTTAGAAAGTAGTTTTATTTGCTGTGAATTTTTTGTTCACAGCCAGAAAGACTAACTCAATTGTAGACCTTTCAGAAGACATTTAGTAATATTTCAGCCAAGCCATTCCTCTGCTGTCCTGCAGCATGTATCAATCTATTTATAGGTTTAATCAGATCAGCAGCCCATATGTATTTTAAACTCTTTCACACTTCAGAAGTGGTTGGCAACACCCAAACTCTGTTTTGGGGTTGTTACCCTGGTCCACACAAAACCCTTAGTTGTGCTGTGAATAGCTGATGCTGGTCCCCATGCCAAGAACCACTCTCAATATTCTCCAGCAGAGATTACTAGTGGTGTTCCCTAACACCACCTAGCCATAAGCATGGATATTTTTGACTAAATTTGTCTCGTATTTGTCCTGAACTCCAGCTAAACATACAAAGCACTAAAATTGAAGCTTGGTTTAAGTTCTCCCATATCTTAGAAAACTGTTTTCATTACCAAAACCAAACTGGACTGTGAACGTTTCACCTTTTGTAACACAGAGTGACGAAACACTCATTACACAAAAAAAAAAAAAAAAAAAAAAAAAAAAAAAAAAAAAAAAAAAGCAACAGCCACTCCTATGTCTCTTGCACATAAATTCTTGTTAACAGCCTTCAGCACACTGGAAACCAACCTCATTGCACAAAAAACCTCTTCATCTCAGTATGAAAGTGAAGTTCCCTTCCAGACTGGTGTACAAAGCACCCATAAACTCATGGACATTTATCATGGCACAGATGTGACTTTAGCTTCCACTCCAAGACACTTGAAAATAAATGCATAAATGCAGAAAGCAATATTACATGGAGACACTTGCAGTGGATCTATGAGGATAATTTCACAATTCATCCAATTAAGTCTATGTAATGAATATGTACCAAGGAATATGAAAAGAAATCACAAAGATATCTGCAGGAATAAGATTCTTTTCTCATCCCATTGTGCCATTCAAATATGACAGATTGCATTCAGATGATTTTTCTTTCATTTCCAAAAATCAACAGAAGTGCTAAAAGGAGTGACATAAAAAACTTTGCCATCCATCACTGAAGACATTTTGAAGATAACTGCTGATTTGTTCATACTTACCATATTTGCTTGAGAGATGAGCTATCCTAGGGCAACATTAGCATCTTGGCTTTTTAAAAGTTCACTTGTGAACAACACAATGTATTGTTTACTGGTGAATGCCTGATATCTGCCCCTCTCTTCCAGCACTTAACCATTGTCCTCTATGTGCCCTACATGACAAAAACAATCCTTTTTTCCCCCCCACACATATTTCAGTTTCTGTATTATCTCTATCTTTGAAAAACCTCCACCTCAGGCTGTTTTCTCTTATTTGTACTTTGGCATTGAAATTATTATTGTTTTTATGAGTTATCAAGTACATGGCCACAAAATCAAGAGAAATATTTTGAGAAGAGGAGACATTATTAATTTTAAATTCCCACGTTTCTTGCCAAACTTTAGATTTTTTACTTCCAGAAGAACAAAGCAAAAACATTATAAAACACAAGGAATCCTCCACTTCTGATCTAAGGGAAATTAAAAACCTTTTTTCTCAACCTCAGTCTTACAACCAAAAGTGATTATCAGTTTTAACCTTGAAAAAGCATCTGTGACTTGAGGTAAACTGTGTTTGGTTAATGAGGTTATCTAACAAAGCCCAATGAATTTGTCAAGGCTAATGATGATCAGTATATAGGCTCAAGGGATTTTTACATCAAAGCACAAATCTCTCTTCTAATTTTTTTATTAAATTGGTATTCTGTATATTTGTTGATCATCTTCTACAAAAATATACTTTATAATCATCTTCTTTTGTGTTACTGTAAAGAAATAGCATACTCAAGGTTGTTGCAGGTCTTTGTAGCTGAAATCTGGCTCATTGATGGATCTGAGGACAGTATAATAAAGTAGATTGATGTCACTGAAGTATTAAATGTACTGTGAATTAAAAACATGGACAATATATTTAAGTAGAGTGGTTGAATAATTCATAATTTAGTGGACATGCAAGGAAAGAGAAGTTTTTTCTCCCCACAAAAGTCAATAGAAATGCAGATTGGAGGTCGAAATGTCAATGAGAGGAGGCCAGGGGAGAAACTCACCTATCAATAAGGCATATAAACACACCTGGCCACAAAGGGCACAGAGGGTGCAGAAACATGAAAATGGGTGTTTTAATAAAAGATGCAGATTACAACACGGACATAGCAAGTCTATATACATTTGATCTAAAATACACCATGTCAAAAGACCTTGTATAAAGCTGTCTTAAGTATTCCTTTTGTAGAAATGCAACTTCCTGGTCTGCAGAATGCTTGCCTAAGCCTCTGCAATGCTTTCCTTGTCCATTCTCATTGTTACAAGGACTGGTGCCTCCAGAACTCTGTGGGATTCTTGAGAATATTTCAGGCAACCTAAAAACATATTACATAAAGTACAAACATGTTCACCATACTGTTATGTTCTACAACAAATTATTGTTGCCTATCAGTCAAATAAATCACCTTTGTAAACCAAGTACAAATCACCATCATACACAGTAATTCAAGATACTCCTCTTCATCCAGAAATAATTGCCTCTAACAAGCCTCCTTACTGTAATTATTTACCATAGCATCTCTGTTTACTTGCACTTTGCAACAAATCACATTTAGGATTAAGCAACAATTCACAGGGTTTTTATTTTCTTTTTGCTGTGTAGATAAACACCAGGATGGCTATAATACCTAACATGGCTGTCTCCTGAAAAGGGAGGACAGAGATTTTTCTACATTAACATGCATTCATGTCATGGGATTCTGCACTAGCATTGTACTTTCCGTGACAGGTGACATAGTAATAAGAAATTTCAGTGAAATTTGTAAATTCTTTGACAGACCTCTATATAAAAGACTGGTGCATATTACAAAAGCATATGATTTTCTTCTGTAAGCTAATAGCCGGGAGGCATGTACAGAAAGTGTCATCTAGCATTCACAGAATGACTGAATTTGACATTTTTCTGACTATTGGATTTCCTTACTTACTAGTTTTGATTGAAAGAATAATTTTCCCAAATTATACTCTCTGCTTTTACAATTTTCAGCTTCAGGTTCATACAGAAATTCATTTTGTATGAGGAATCCAATTTTACTGAATTGAAAAGTCATAAAAAGTCATAAAAAATTCTGTGCATTCATTAAAATATCACACTTTTACAAAGAATTATTTAGGCTTCTTGAGGACTCAGAGAAATTGCTGGCATATTTGAGAAAGCTGTGAATCTCTCTCTTTTTTTTTTTAATAGGATAAAACACACTTGTTGAACAATGAAATGAGGGGGTTTGAATATGTATAATACACACTACAAGTCATTAGTTTGAAAAGTGCCTGCCACTGATAGAGGGCTGTAACTATGCTATCTATCATGATTTCCCCTATTGTTCTGACAGAATTAATCTGCTCATATCTGATAGGGGAGCAATATCAGGAAAGATAGAAAGATAGATATCAAGAAACACAGCAAATTAAAGAAAAGTATATGCAAACATTCAATTTAGCTATCTGTCATCTGTCTGATAGCAGTTAATTTACTGTCTGTGTGTTACAGAGCAGATAACAACACATCCCATGCAGTCTGATGCATTTTTGGGGCAGAATCCAAGAGTATCATCACTGGAGAATGTGCCCTTTCCAGAACTGCCAATAAAATAAGACATACACAGAAACCATCTGAACATGTAAACAAACATGGTAGTGTTTTTGCAGGGAATTGAGGGAGGATTCCAGCAGATTACGACATTGTTTGTTGGTAGTGCTCTGTTGAAGCCATGGATGGAAGCAGATGTGGACCACAGCTTCTGAGAAGTATGTTCTTTTTCTTCTTAGGCAAAATTTCCTGGTATCTGTGGAAATTGGGATGAAAAAACAAAGTATGTAAAGGTAGTTATAATTAGTTCAAATATCATTGCTGACTATAAAGAAAGGCTCTTTTCTCTGGTTTCTTACCTGAGATGAGAAGGTTTCTTACCTGAGATGAGAAAAGTGACTGCATTAAATGAAAAGTATTGCTAGCTTGATAATTTTTACCTGGAAGATTTTAAAGATGCTATTTACTGGAAAAACTTTTTTTAAAATGAGTGTTGGAGTTAAATATAAACCTTATAAACTTTTCTGGGTAAAATACGAGAACATCTACAAAGCTATGCACAATACTGTCTCCTACTTTAGTTTCAATGATGCAACTATTTGCATGTACAGATGCTTGTGCCCCTACTTTTGTCCAGCTTAACGTACCAGGACTGGATCTTACAAGGTATAGTGATAATATCTACTCAGTGCTTTGTTTTCGTTACTGTCTTGCACACCTAGAATTCCAAAATGGTAGAGGATTTTCTACATCTCTGCCATGGATAAGAGCACCTAAGTCTCAGTTTGAGCCCACAGAAAGCTTGCAAACAAGATTAGGTAAAACAACTTTGCTTGAAGGGGATGCCTTTGAAATACAAATATCCTGTGTTTTTCCTGTGTATCCTATTGCTTTCATCTCTCAGCTCACTTCTTTCAGCTCCTTATTCTGCCCTCTTCTTTTCACCCTAACATGAAAATCCTAGACAAAAATTGTTGCTTTACAAAAATTAGCCTGATAATAAGAATCGCTACTATAGGTGATGCAGACAGCTCTTGGTGACAATTTGTGTGTGCAGAAGGCAAACATTCAAATTCCAAGTTCCTTTTAGTGTTTCCTCAATAAGTCACTGGCTCCTGCAGTATCTTGCCTCCTCCTTATTTTTGCATGCAACATTTTACAATCACATGCACAGTGACCTAGTAAAAAATATTTTCCATAAGACCCTCCTCCATGCACTGGAGTATGAATTTCCTGCTGCTCATCCACATCTCTGCTGCATGGCAGAAGACATCTGGTACTCATGTTGCTTTTTGCCTGGGTAGTCTTTTCCAAAATTGCATACTTATCTTTGCTCTGCACGATGTTTCTTATTTCTTATAAGTGTGAAGGGAATTCATTGCTTCCAAATTCCCAGATTAGAATCAATATTGCATTTTGCAAGGGTTTGGGCAGATTTTATCATCTTGGCCTGCTAAAAAGGAAAGGTGGCTTAAATAATTATCTCCTTTCCCTTCTTTCCTTTATCTATTCTTCTATTATTAGGTTTTTGTTACTGAATTGCCTGCTTTTACAGATTTTTTCCTAACCCTTCCCACTTCACCTCCTCCAAAAGGAGGAGAAGGCCCTTTTCACTAAATCCTGTAAGTTTCACTGTTTTTATCACCCCTTTCTCCTGGTTAGTTACCTCACACTCCTAGTCTAATGCCTTCTTTCAGTTTGTTATTTTGCAGTCTTCTTTTCAGAACAACCATAGCATCCTAGTCAAAAATCTTTGCTTCCTATTTGCCTGCAGTGGTATGGCTTGTCCTTCAAACTCCATTCCTAGTTTTGGTCTTGCTTTTTAGCTCTCTTTCAAAGCTCACCTTTACTCTGACTTGTTGCTTTTCTCCTCCTCTTCTCCTCATGAGAAACTCTGTTCTTAATGGAGAATTCAATTCCCGTTAAACAAGGAAAAGAAGATGTGGATAATATGGTGGTCCCTATGAGTAATAATGAAGGAAGGTTACACCCTTTCACATATGCAGAGAAACTACAGGGTCAAATATAATGGAAAATTATGACCTATTCTACTCCTGAAAAATACAGGGAAGGCAGAGAAAAAGGTGGGGTGGAATTTTCCCGAGGTTTGAGCATGCAGGCATGCATGCAGGCATGTAGGCATTTTTGCATATGGCTGTATCTGTACGTATCTCTAGCTCTTTCCCTACTGACCTACAAGGTATCCTTTTTCTCCATGTGTCTCAGTTTACAGGGAAATTTGAATTTTTACTTCTACAAACCACAAAAGCAAGAGTTGTGAAGACATAAGGTTTTTCAGCCCTGAAGCCACTACCAATCTAATTAAAACAGAGCTCTAAGATATGCCATAAATGTTGTAGTTTTGTTGAAGCAGCATTTGAAATACAATACAGGATTAATGTTCTGAGGAAAAGGAAAATATTTTTAAGGTTTCTTGGCATTTCTAGCACAAACTGAACTTGAGAAAAAAGAAAGAGATCTTTCTGGTTTAAGGTTTAAGATGTTGAATGTTCAACCTACAATTAAGAAAAGAAATCACAGTGAGGAGGTACACGAAGGCTTAAGAAATTATGGCTCTGAATTGTCATACTATGTTGAATATTAATAATACTGACAACCAATGCATGCATATTCATGCATATAAGTACATAACTGTGCATGTTCACAGATTAATACTATTCAGACTTGGCCTTGATTGGCTTATTGAAACGAATACTGCATTTTTTATAACCAAAATTTCAAATATAGGACCCAAAGAAGGTACTGAATTGCAGCCCGTGGGAAAAATTAGTTTTGCTGTTTTGCAGATTTTCCTTCGGTTTTGTTGAACCCAGTTTAGTTCATGTTGCTGTTATGAGGAAATGATTGTTTATATCTCTCATCTTGTGTGTATTGGAAAATTGGCACCACTACCTTGTAATTCATCACTTATTGTGAGTCAGGGGACAATGCATTTTCAACTTCAGGGCAAAGGATTATACAGAGCCATAAAAGTAAAATATCACATCCCTCTGAGCTGAATCAACTTAATAACAGAGGTCTTACACAAACTTTGCAATAATATGCAGCAGAATTAGGGGGTTCTAATAGCCATTAAGTTGTATAAAAGATTCTTTTCTCTTATCTGTTCAGATTTTATTCAGCCAGCTGATGAGTCATGATGAGAAACATCCCTGTGAAAAGGAGGCTTTCTGAGAGAGCAGTGCTTGGCAATGTGAATGGAACTAACTTAGCTATTTTTTTACTTTAAGTTGCTGTGTGTTTACATTCAACTCCACACAATGACAAAGCCAAAATACAACATGCAGCAATGACACTGCTCTTTAAAATTCATAGAACATTTGTATTATCTGCAAACTGTACAGTGGTAATGCAGTTGAGATTTCACCCTGTCCATATAATTGCCCTACTCAAGAGCAAGCGTTTGATATTTTGCAAAGCCCAGTTGCCAGTTTGTCAATGCATTACCCATCACATAATTTTCATAAACTTGAAAATATTTCAAGTCCCTATGGGAAGTTAATATTAAGACACACCAAGCAGTCCATCTTGAACCTTGTATTTTCTATCTCGGCATGGATGACCAGCTGGTTTGGGAAGCAGAGAACTTACTACTCCCTCATCTGAATGGCATATTAATGTTGTAAACTACTTGATAATGTGTCATAAATTAATTATAGCCTACTGAAGTCTACTTAAGTCAGTTGCTTAATAAATGTGAATTCTATTCAATTTAATGTTCAATTATGATTGAATATTAAATATTCAATTTTGTTTGTCTATTGTTTAAAGGAAAGAATAATATCTTTCTACAACATTTACATTGCAAGTCATTAGTAGGTGCTAGCAAACAACAACAGTTCAAATGAATGAAGGTTCTAAGATATGAACAGTTACGATTCAAGCCAATCGCAATTATGACTCAGGAAGTGTGTATTACAGGCAAATTTTAAGTTTCCCTTTTAATTATGCATATGACAATATAAACAATATTACTTAAATAGCTCTGAAAAATCTAATAAGAATCTCACATCTGGAAAAGAAATTACACAACTCCTCTTCATATTGCTTCCTTCAGGTCAAGAAAAAAAAGTTTAATTCCATTCTATTTTTTTTTTTCCTCTCACTTTCTATACTGAGTGGAAATAGAAATTACAAGACCTGTTTTCTTCCTGCAAACATGGTATACCATTTCTTACTTCACATGTTGGTGGCATGAGTAGAAGAAATGTAATATCCTCTCCACCAGCATACAAAGTTTTTTTTCTCATTCACTGTCCCTGCCAAGCTGATTGTAAAGGACAGAAATATATTTTTCAAAAATCCCTTAACTTTAATCCTAGAACATTTTTTCAGCTGATCTAGTCACATACATGTAACAATGAAGTTACTTGAATTATTTTTATACTTAATTATTATCTTTTTTATTTACTTTTGAAACCATTGTTGTTCTTAAAAGAGTTTTGGAGACTCTGGCAAAAGATTTTATCTCTCTTTCACCCATATCTGACATTCAGAGGAATGTTTAATGAAATAGGGGACAAAGGAATACCCTGGCTCACTGCTGCTCTCTGTGATGCTCTTGTCAGTGCTTTCTGAGCCTCTATTAAGAAACAGCTGAATTTAGCTAAACCTGCAGCTACCAGCAAGGTTTTAGCAACCTCTTTCTTGGAATTAGCCATTAAACTGAGGAAGATGTTGGCCACTGGGGAGAAATAACCTTTGTGTACACGTACCAATGTGCCCCTGTGCATAATTAGGAACTTGGCACAAAAAAAAAAACCTCCCCACATTTCCTCTATCTCTCAAGTGCAAGCAAAGCTATCTCTGAGACAAAAAGTCTCTAGGCTGCATTAACATGTTTAAGTCATCCTGTCACTAATGGAAAAGAAATGGCCAAGCAAAGGCCTCTTCTGTTTCATCACAAAAGCACAAGGCACTGAGTATGCTGTGAAAATTACCATAACTGCATATTACTGAGCCAAAAATAACAGAAACTCTCCATTTTATATCCCATCTGACTTTTATATGAGTAGCTCAGGTTTCTGTAGGGATTATACTTTGTTTAGTCTCTGATAGAAAGCTAGTATTTAAGTAAATAGTAACCAGAAGGATGTCAATCAGTTTTGCCATAAAATAGTGCATGGCAAGCTAAATCAGGAAATTCTTTGCTGCTCAGTGGAAACTCTGGCCTACTTTTTGTGATTTCTCTTGTTAATAAAGTGGTGATTGAATTAATCTTGTGTTCAATTAACTGTAACATCATGAAAGATCCTTAATAAAAGCAAGAAGAAAAAGAAGTACCATATTAAAGGTCATACGTTTTCCAAATATAGGTACTTATATGTGAGCATTAGGTGTCTGTTAACATGCACCTCTGAGACCATAAGCCTATGCACACATGCTCTTCTGTAAAGAGCAGCCAAACGACATTTTGCAATACAAATTCATATTAGTCTGAGATAAAAAAGCAGAGCTATTTTATAATGCTTGCTTATGTTGCCCGACGCAAATTACACCTTAATGTTTAACATTAACAAGGTTCAGAGATTTTCTCACCCTTTTCTGCTTCCCTCATTGACTCCAGTGAGTGCTGGAGGCCTTGGACACAGAGAACTATCACAGCAGCTGCAGTACCAAGGGGCTGAGGGCAATGCAGGTTGGCAGGAAGGCAGGTGGGGAAGGCATTAGGTTTTGTCTAAGGCATGGAACGTGGGCCATTAACTGTGCTGGCAGCAAGGAAAGAGTTGATTGTAGGAAGGAGAAGAGTTTAGACCTGGACTAGTTTTAATCTTACAGCATTAATGACAAAGCATTTTACTCATAGACACTTCTTTTGGTGCTCTTCTGCTTATTTCTACAAGGTTCACATTAGTTATGTCTACACATAAAATATCTTTTCAAGTATATTACTTTGGCTCACTAGTTTGTGTCCACCAACTGGACCATCAAAATCTTAAATTCTCACTCAGCTTAGTGCATTCAAGGAAGTCCCTACAAACTCTCCTGGAAAAACCCATGGTGTTTCCAGTGCAAGCAGTGTCAATATTAGAAGAGCTTTGTACAATTATTATTAGAAGACCTTGTTACAAGGTCTGAAGTAAGGCTGGCCCCACTGGTCCTGCAGCCATGGATAATTCATTGAGGAGGGAGCACATGACCATTAGCCAAGGCCAAGAGAAGAAGGAAGGAAGGTGAGAGGTCAGCCTTTATGTGGCCAACGTGAACTGATTCACTAATAAAAGAGCTGAGTTAGCTAGCTGCTCACAGATGAGAATGAACCTGAGCCTCTGTCTCTCTGGGACCCAAAGTACCCCTGCAACACTATTATTTCTCACAGCTCATATTTACAGGGCCTGTGTAGCCACAATTTACAGGTGATGGAAGAATGAGGAGCACATCCACAAGCAAGCAATCATTTTTGACAGTAGGCATAGATTTTGTTTGAGATCTGATAATACAGGACATAGTTCCTATTAGGACATTCTCATGGAAGGCAGTGAGGCATTCAGAATTATTTCTGCAGCCTATGCAGAACATGAGGATATACTAATTTTATTAAACAGATCCAAGAACTCCCCAGCAGAATGAAGTGCCTCTATATTCTACTTTCTGAAGTTCAGGGGAGCAAGAAAAACAAACTTCTTACAAGTGTCAGGATGAAGGTCTCATTAGATCCCTTGTGGAAGCTGTTCCAGAACTCTGTAGCTTTCCTCACTCTCAGTCTGAAATCTGAGTAAACGTCTCTGCAAAATCTTTGTTGAATCTAAATCAAAATCCCTAACTTCTTCTAAAGATTATACTTGGTAGAATAAATAGGCTGTGATGCAAGTATCTGACTGCCATTTCTTAAATGTTCTTTTCCTTGAACCATGTCTGTTTTATTAAGAATAATGATCTTTGTTTTTCAATACAACACTAAAACGTAAAACATTGCTCAAGTTACAAATTAGGTTCAGCAGCACTCAGGAGGCCAAGGTTGCTGCATGTAACTTCCGAAATTAAACCAGGAAGGAAATCTGCAGTTTCACCCTAAGAGAGAGCAGGACGGTCTCATGTTGTGCCTGGGCCTTGGAAACAAGAGTTGGGACGTTACAGAACTGTGTTGAAAAGAAATTAAACTGTACATATAGACCATTCTCTCTAAGAGACCAATGTCATTGAAGAGCTTGCTGTTAAATGCAGAAACTGAAACACTTCTGAGCTACAAAGCTGCATGCTGTTGGAACTATTTTACATGAAATGACCATGTACTTGCATATCATTAAAATCATGAATTGCAAGGTGGGTCATATTTTGGTAATGAGTAAATAAGCTTGGTAGAAATATTATCATGTAAAAGCATATGTAGAATATTGTCCCAGTATTTCCTAGCAAACCAATATACATAACTCTCATGCTATTATGAGAGAACAATACAAATACTCTAAGTTTTATAGGCTATAAATGCTAGTTTTAGCTTTAATTTCTCAATTTCTGCAGAGGTCTTAGCAGTGTAACAGTGTTTTGCCCTGAACACAGGGTAAAATTTCCACTATTAACAAAAGCTATTAAATCTCTGTAGAACTACTCTGCAATTATTTTTCAAGTTTTCCATTTCAAAAATGAGTAAAGGCAGTTTTTTAGTTTGGTGAGTGAAGGACTGAAACAATCAAGTTACACGATTTATCAAGACTGCCTCTTCACCATCTTATCATTGCTCAATGCTATTTGCCAACAATTTCAGTTAGAAGATTGTGCCAAAGACTTCTGGAGCTTACTGTCATTTTGGAGACTATTTTGTCTTACTACATTAACAAGCGGTTTCAGCAGTTGTCACCTCCTTGGAAACACTAGACTGCAAAAAACAGCTGGATCTTTTGTGTTGTTCCAGCTCCGCCTTATCCAGGATTTCCTTCCAAGACAGACTCAAGTTGGTCATTTGCCTCATGGGACTTTTAGAGAAAAATATAAACAAAAAACCCAAAAAAAACCAACCAAAAAAACCCATCAACAGGACTCTACAAGGCTTCCTGATGATTACTTGATCAAGAAACTTACCCTGGTAGCATCCAACGTTTTTGTAACTCCATTTTCTCAGATGAAGGGAATTCTCTATCCTTAGCTGTCTGGATAGAAATGTGCATGCTTCTATGATTCTCATATATTGTCTAAGCATAGAAAGCCCTGACAAAGCTGCCTGGGGAAGACTTATTTGATGTCAATTCCTTTTGTGTAGCCATGCTCTTGGTTTCAGAAATCGTGCCCCCTTGTTATGAGTCTTGTCTGCTTTAATATGACTGTGCAAATACATAACATCTAAGAAATACTGAGCTGAATGACAGCAAAGAGCCATCTAGAGTGTACAGCTGGGAAAAAGTAGAAAGGCAAGGCACACACAGCAAGGCCTGCACACTGGCAGCTTCCAACCAGCAGCATTCTCAAGATTTCAGAGGCAGAGTCTGCATTGAGAAGGAGCATTCAATCTCTTTTGAAACACCTGGGATCCAGAAGTCCTGATTCAAGTAGCTCCTGGTTCATTAACTGACTGCATAATAAACTCTTGAGACTCATGCGATTGTGTTACTGATCAGGAGATGAGCAGTTAAGTAATGTTATGTCATTGTAGGACATGAGAGACTCCAAATATTTCAGAAGACAAATAGCATAAAGAAGGCTTTATTGTTTAATTCTTAGTACCTTTTTATAAGGTGTTCTGATACAGACCTAACATGTTTGGTGAGTAGGAATGACACTTCTCTAGTCCCATTGGTGGAACTAGAGAAACACAAACAGTTGTACAAATTTGTTTTGAGAAAAGGACAGTTATTTATCCAGATTGTTTTAAGAAAAAGTTCTCCTGAAGAATCTCCCCTTGGGAAGAAATCAGCCACTACTAGCAAGTTAAAAAACCTTTCAGACTCAGAAATATCAAACCCACAATGTTACTTAAAAACAATTTTTTGACCAAACAAAGCAGTGAGATTGATGGAAGCACAAGAAGATTTGTGTCACTGTGGCTGGTACAGAATAAAGACAGGATATTCATCTATCCTCATCTGTACCTTCAGCTAACAAAAGCAGGGATTATCACCTACTGGCATCACACAGGCAAAACAGTCACTTAGGATTTAGCCTTCACACCTATTTTTTCAACAGACTATAGAGGATCCTTGTGTGAAAAGAAATCTTGGGACACTTCACGTTCACTTTTGCAAATAGATTAGCAATAATCATTTTCATGGTCCTTCAGAATGTTAGTTTTTGACAGCACATGGTCAATGACTGTGTTATAATTAGTGTTCTTTCCTATGACTTACCACATTAAACTGAAATATTTAATTATGGATATGTTTAATATGTCATAAATTGTTTTGCATTATTTTATTTCATAATATTAATTCTTAATTACTCTTTATTCTACATTCCTTCATTAAGTATAATTATACACATTTGCAGTGGAAAATAAGTTTTTCCCTTTGTGAAGGACAGCTGTCTTGTATTTTCACCTCTTCTCTGCTGATTTTTTTAAATTATAGATTAGTCCATACAATAAATAGTACAACATTGTAAGTATGCTAAGAACAATAGCTATTCTTTAAAGCTTATCCTGTCTGTCTACTTAAGTGTTGAATAACTGCAGTTTTAGCCTTATGTAGATATTTAAAAAGCACAGGACAACAGCTCAGAGGTCTGCCTTAAGAAATTAAAGTGTTTCAGTAGGGAAAATAAAATATTGTCAACTGCACACCTAACTTGTTAGACAGTAACAGTAATCTAGTAACAGTGACCAGATGTTACTAATGTATCTTCACCACATCCTTCTAGTCTAAAATAATGCACCTTAATCTTTAATAATTAATTATAGGCATCTTGAATTTTTAAAGACACATACATACACACATACATAAATAATACAAAGATTATTGAAAGAGCCTAGCACTGCAAACTGTGAATAGCTTTTCCGATAGCATAAAAATGTCATGAATGGAAGAGTCAGTATCATTTCACTTTTTTGAAGACCTGATCTAAAGCTCAACAGAGTTTTCGGAAGTCATCTTGGAACATTCCAAATACTTAGTTATATTAGCAATTATTTTGATTAACAGATCAAGTTAAAAAATTCAGTTATGATTTGCCATTGATAGTATTTATATTATATAAATATAATGTTTATCCATCCGTGAATAAAAGTTATTCTGCATTAAAACTTCTTCAGTAAACCCTTACTTTTCAAATATTTCTTTTCAGATAGTGCAAGGGACTTAAAAATCAGCCAACACACCTGAGTACACAGATAGACATCTATAAACTCATATACATATGCAAATCATTACTGCATCTTCAGTGCTTTGGCATGCAACAGGATTGTTGTCATGCAAGCCTGAGTGAAACATAATGACAAAATAATTAAAGACAGCCTAAGTTAATCACTTAATTTCTTGATTAGCTATGGAATATCCTTGTAATAAGGATGGGAAAAGGAGTAATTAATGCATCAGAAGAACAATCGCCTTCTTTGCTTCTTTCAATGTCACTATAAACACCTATAATTTCAGCAGAAAAAATGGTTCTTGTAAGAGTCTTGTTGTTAGAGCCATCAAATCTAAGCTCTTATGAACAGATTTGTGTTACATAGTTTCATATTGCTTCATATATGTTCACTCTAAAATTTACACTCTAATTCATAATATGAATACACATTGATTAAAAAATTAATATAAACATTTGCATTAGCATCAACTCCTGCAGAGCACATTTGTCCCATCCAAAAGGAAACCTAACTTGCAGTTACATCAGGTTAAATTGTATGTTGCATTGCTAAAACATAGTGGCCCTGTGTTTTGTTATGCAATCCTTCTAACATCATTTGGTTTGGAAACCATTTAAAATGTGCGTGCTTTCAATACTCTGATAATCCATTGATTTTTTACTGTTAATAATGACAAAAGAGGTGTGAATTCTTAGTACTTATCGATACCTTGTGGACAGTTGTTACTTACTTGGCCACTTCCAAGCCAAATAACCATTCTTAGAGCTTAAATACTCAGAAGTTTTCTGCCTGGTTGCTTCTAGGAGCCCTTAGGAAGGTAATGATCAACAGCTGGGTAGCAATCAGAGGCACCTGTCTGTCATACAGAGCAGTTAATGGTTCCCTCTCCACTGTAGCCTCCAGAGCTGTGGATTGCACTTCCTTCATAGCTCCTGTAATAGAAGCTTTATGGGTTTTTTTTCCTGACTGTTGTGGTTTAGGAATCGTACTTAGTGCCTCCTCCACCAGCACTCCAAAACCACAGTGCCTCTCGCTTGCTTCCCCTCCCCTCCTCTTCTGCCTATGGGTGGCCAGAGAGGAGAACTGGAGGCACAAAAGGAAAAATGACCAGTTGAGATAAGAACAATTTACTGGAAACAGCAACGAGATAAGAAAAGGAACAGTAACAGCAACAATATTAATAAAAAAAAGCATATAAAAGAGTGTGGGGTTCAAACCACCACAGCCACACCACCCAAACTGCTGCCTCTGGCTGGGTCCAGCATTACCCCAACGCTCCATCCACCAATCTGGCTCCACCAGAAAGGAATGCTCTGGCAATGACATGAAATGGCATTGAATAATACTTGGGTCTTGGCCACACTCACACTGCTCCTGGCCACACCCACACTGTTCCAGGTTCCTGCCCTCTTAAGGGGAATTTCCCCCGGAGTATGGCCTGGAGTTGGCCGGTTGGAGGGAAAACACGGATAGGATTTCACCCGGAGTACGGCATGGAGTTGGATGGAATGCTGGAAAACCCGGACCGGATTTCTCCCAGAATCCAGAATGGAGTTGACCAGTTGGACAGAAAACTCAGACAGCATTTCACCTGGAATACGAAATGGAGTCATCTGGCATGCCAAAAAACCTGGACCAGACTTTGCCTGGAATGCAAAAAAAATTAACCCTGTCTGTGGTTAAAATCCTTGTCAATGACTAAGCTCAGTTGTGAAGTATCAGATTTAAAAGCATGTATTATGCTAAAAAAATATTAGCCTTCTCACCTGCATACATTCTGTGAGATAAAAATGGAAGTTAAGCCTACATTTAATGGCTGTTTCTTGATTATTAAACTTGCACATGTTATGTTTCAATTTCCGGAGATCATAATTTTTAATTTAGCATGCCTTGTTCCTGCATCAGTAACACAGATTTACTAATGCCTGCATTATACAACTTGTACCACATTTAATTAGGAAATTCTATCTGATTGTTAGCAGAGTGCATTATGTAAAGAGCACAGCACATTAAACTATTGACTTCCTATTCGACAACCCACCTAGAAATGTTCCATCCAATGTTACAAAATTTATGGCTGCAATAAGTGACTAGAAAGAGTCATTAAAGGGCTGTAGATTTCAAAGCTGTGAATGCACTCACACTTCAAGGTATGAAATATATGTTCTGGAAGCTCTGAAACAAATGTGTATTTCCTCTAAAATCATTATAGTTATTTTCTTTCATAGCTGTTGCAACTATAAAAGATCTATTAATCTCCAAGAAAGGATGTAGAAGAGGGGAATCCTGGTCATTCAGTGTCTGATGAAGGGAAGATTTTGTGCAGCATGAGAAAAGAAAACATGTTCTTTGAACAAGCTAAATAGATTATTTCAATACTATCCCAAAGCAGGAATATGTATTTTTTAAAGTAGGTCCACACATGAGAACCTATAATTATACTTAGTTGTATATCTTATTACACATAAGTGATAAAGTTTTCAGAGAGTGAATATTGTGGTCTTGACCCACTAAAGACTAATCATGTACTATCTGCCTGGGCTATGAGTTAAAAGTCCTTATAGTCGGTGTCATTTATTTTAATGAGACATTGGTGGGGTTAAAATCAAGGTAAACCTGCTAATAGGATTGTTAAGGTCAATGAAGTTATCCCTGACTTCAAGCAAACTATGTGCTTAATGAGCTGGCTGACTCATATTCTACATCTGAAATTTGATATTAAATTGGACCCATGTACATATTTTGTCAGTGTCTTTCAAGGGCTTATGTACATGTTAAAATTATTACAATTAGAAATTATTGTATTTTGGGGACATAAACCAACTTGCCCTAAAGTAGAAGAAGGAATAAAAAACTAGAGGCAAAGAACATTTATAGAGTCCCCCAACTGTAAATGGCCATTATATTGTAAAGATTTTTCTTTTTTAAAATGGTCCAAATTTAAAGATATTTTTCTATATTTTTTCCAAAAAGATTTTTCCTTCCAGCATGAAAACCACTATTGATATATTGCAGCTGTGTTTCCACTTTTAAATGAGTATTCTGCTATGCCTTTTTTAAAATTATTTTATCTTTTTTAAAATCCTTTGTTAATGCAGTTATATGAGAAAGGCAGTCTTTTTTGGGGCTTAGGGTTTGTTTTTTTTAAAGCTATGATTCATTCCTTACTATGAGAGGGAAAGCCTTAGAAGCACTAATTTCAGTTCCAAAACGAAGGGAGATAAGAAGAAGAATCTTTGTTTCTTTGGGACCGTGCTATGGAGGTAGCAGAGTGGCCTCCTGTGCTGCAAGGTATACACTTGAGCAAGGGCAGAGGAAGGAGACAGACTAAGAAGAAACAGTAGAGAAAAAGAGAAAAGCTATAAGGATTAAGAAGTATGCAAGATGCAAGACTTATGAGTCAATAAATGGAGCTGATGCTCAAAGTGTTGCACTTTCTTCCTTCACAACTAGAAGGGAAGCCATCAAGTGAATAGATATGTTGATATCTAGTAAGGAGTAACTGACATACACTTGAGCACATCCAAGGTAGAACACATCTTTCCTGGGAGCCTAAACAGACTTAGCATGAGATATTGGAGCTATTGAAAGTATCACTGTACAAGCTGACAGCGCTGGGTAACAGCTTTATAGTCAGACTGGCAGAGCTGGCTTGGGGCTTCACAGAAAAGGGGGAAAGCTATGAAGGCAAAATTTGCACCCTAATGAAAAGCAAGAGGAAATCCAGCCTTTCTGACATTTTTTACCAAAATAAATTGATTTCTTTGAAATAAATCTTTCCTTTTATATGTAAGGGGGTACAGCAGGAGGGAAACTAACTTAGCACTGCGGATTCCAAAACATGCATGTCGGTTTGGATACCTGCACCCAAGTCATTACTAGTTTTACTAGTAATTACTAGTAAAAAAATTACTAGTCATTACCGTGCTGGTTTTAAAATAAGCTACATTATCCTTCCTCTTGTGGGGAAAATCCCATATAAACTAAGAATACACAGTGAGTTTCCTGCCAGGGGTATGCTCAAGTCGCCCAGTACAGGCCAAGCAATAACATAATAACTTGTTCTTGGGAGTTTAAGATGAGAGATCTTTCAGTAAGAGTAACGAGTCTTTCCTGCAATGTTAGGTTCACAGGACATAATAAAGTTCATTTACTTTAAAAATTAAATTTTTAAGTGTTGCATTTTAATTTGAACACAGTTTTCCTTTCAGTTATGCTAGCCTGTTCTAAGTCAGATAGTGCTGTTTAATCAAATTTCTGCTCCTCTTCATGAGGATATACATATGTATGTTGAAAAATATAAAATCGTTTAATGAAACTATGTTATTTACTTACATTTATTGAAATCAGTACAACATTGTGGCTAATGAAACAGCAAGGAGAACAAGAAACCTTCTGAAGCAGTTAGGAATAAACATTGGTAAACATGTCATAGCTAATTGTTAAAATTTAGCATGTAATTAAGAATTTTTACATTCCACAATAGGTCAAATAAACAGGGCATCCCAAATTCACAGGAATGCCTAGTGGCCTGGAAGGTTGTGTGGGCAAACCTTCAGAAACATCTCACAATCACAACAAACTGTGTGTGTTCCTTCAAATTGATGGCCATCAAATAGACTCAAAGTCAGCTGAGATTTATAATCAAATACCTTTCCAAACAAAGAAAAAAACTTATAAATCCATTATTAACAGAATGAAAGCTGGGTAAGCTAAGCATGCTCCTTTAAGGGAAGGACCATAATTTATACATAAAGCTGAAATCAAGCTGTGATCAAGCTCACTGAAGTGTGACTGGGCAGTCTGGAATAGAGGACAAAAGCATTTCAAGTTGCATCCTGGTTGTAACTTACTTTTAAATTGGCATTTCCTCATCTGCTTTTGCCCTAATGTTTTTTATAGTAGAAGCTGCAAGAAAACAATAGACAGTAGCCTTTTGTTTCGATATAATCAATTTTCTTCTTATATGAAGAAAGGACTTTATGTTTTGTGTATTCTTGAGACTGTTTGTATTTTCAAGGCTTTGAATGTTTCGATTTGTGAAAGTTTTTCAAGATTGCAGGATCTCTGATGCTCTGAAAGGATTGATGCTGACCATAGTGACACATTTCTGAAAGGAAGAGATTGGATGAAAAATACTTCTGGAACACACAAAACTTTAGGTTGATCAGCCCCAACCGGTGTTGGTACTTGAGGTTATTCCTCCCCAGATGCAGGACCCTGCACTTGCCATTGCTGAACCTTATTATGTCTCTCTCTGCCCAACTCTCCAGCCTATCAAGGTCCCACTGAATGGCAACACAGACTTCAGGTGTATCAGCCACTCCTCCCAGTTTTGTATCATCAGCAAACTTGCTGAGGGCACATTCAATCCCTTTGTCCAGGTGATTGATAAACAAGTTGAATAAGACTGGGACCAGTATTGATCCCTGAGGAATGCCACTGACTACAGTCCTCCAACTGGATTCTGCTCCATAGATCAGAACCCTCTGAGCTCTTATCTTGACCCTCTGATCTCTCCTATTAGTTCTTGATCCACCTCACCTTGTCCATTCATTTCCTGAGCTTACCTACGAGGATGTTCTGGGAGACAGTGTCAAAAAGCCCTACTGAAGTCAAGGCAGACAGCATCCACTGCCCTCCCTTTATTGTCCCATCCTGCCATGTCATCATGGAAGGCTATCAGATTGGCCAAGCATCACTGTTCCTTAGTGGATCCATGCTGACTACACCTAAATGCCTTCTAAATGCTTGGTAATGATCTCCAGAATGACCTGTTCCATCACCTTTCCAGGACTGGAGTTGAGGCTGATTGGCCAGTAGCTTCCCTTGTCCTCCTTGCCCTTCTGGAAGATGGGAGAAACATTGTCCTTCCTCTAGTCCTCAGACACGTCCCCTGTTCTCTCTGATTTTTCAAAGATGATGGAGAACAGCAGAGCAACAACATCTACCAGCTCCACCAGCACCCATGGGTGCATTCCATCAGAGGCCACAGATTTATCAGTGTTAGGTCTGGTTAGTTGACCTCTAACCCAACCCTCTATGACCAACTTCTATGGAAGTCTTCCTTTCTCCAGCCTTCCTCTTTTACCTCTGAGGTCTGGGACTGCTGAGAGCCATCCACAGAAGTAAAGACTGAGGCAAAGAAGGTGTTCAGTAATTCCACCTTCTCTGTGTCTTCCATTACCAGGACACCCATCTGATTCAGAACAGCACTTCAACACTAATTTTCCTTTTGCTGCTGATATACTTGTAGAAGCCCTTCTTTTTGTCCTTGAGGTACTTTGTCAGTTGCAATTCCAGGTGGGTCTTGGCCTTCCTTATTGCATCCCTGCATATTTTGACAATGGTTCCATACTCCTCCTGTCCTGTCCCTTTTTCCACATCCCATAGATTTCTTTCTTCCCTTTGAGATATACTAGGAGCTCTCTGCTCATCCATGCAGGTCTCCTGCTCCTTTTGCCTGATCACTTTATCATGAAGATGCACTGGTCTTGACCTCAGAGAAAGCAGTTCTTAAATATCTGTCATGTCTCTTGGACACCCTTCTCTTCTAGAGCCATAGCCCATGGGATTTGTCCTAGTGGGTCCTTGAAGAGGCCAAAGGTAAATTTAGGGTTCTAGTCCTGCTTACTGATTTGCTTCCCCTGTGCAGGATCCTGAGTTCCACCATCTCATGGTCACTACAGGTGGCCTGTAATAAACACCCACAAGTGGCATTCATATTAGCCTGTCACTTAATTCTCACCCATAAACCCTCAAATCACATGTCTGTCCCTGGATAGATTTCAATATATTCCAGTTGCCCTTCCACATAAACAGCTGCTCCACCACCTCACCTCTCTGACCTGTCCTTTCTAAAAGTACATAGCCATCCATGACAATATTCCAGCCGTGTGAGCTGTCCCATCCTGTGTCTGTAATTGCAATGAGATCAAAGCCCTTTGACAGCACATAGTTTTTCAGTTCTTGTTTATATCCCATGCTGTGTGTATTTGTGTACAGGTACTTCAGAAAGGTAATCAAGCAACCAGGTTCCCTAGAAGGGAATATAATATCACAACTTTTCCTGCTGTTTTCCTCTGAAATCAAATTCTGGAGAAATTTACCTCACTCCATGAAGCATTTGCTTCTTAACAGATTTACTATTTATAAAAATGAGCATATGGAGTTAGACCAAAAAAGCTACTTGCCTCAAAATCCTGTCTTAGACAATGATTGGTATGCTTAGGGAGGTATATATGAGATGGAGAATTCATAAAGGATAATATTTCCCCTGGTACTCCATCTCAGTTTTCAGCAATTAGGTAGTTACTTCCTGATCTGGAGATCATATCTAGACCATCATTTTCCATCACAACTGATAATACAAATACCACTCAGAAGCCATCCAGTCCATTTCTGTTGAATCATGGTTGTTTTAACATTTGGGAATTGGTGCTAAAGTTTATGGCCTTATACACCCTACTACCTAAGAGAATGGTTCCACAAGCAAAAAAAATTCTTCCAGTTCATGCACTTCTTCATGAGTCGTGAAGAAACAGAGTGATGCAAAAGCAAGGAGCTTGTGAAAAGGGAGTTTGAAAGAAGGAGCTAAGGAAGTTAAATTCTTACAGGTGATTTGCATATTGTATTGCAGTAGGAAAGGCTTAAATGAGGATGAAAACAAGATAGAACGGGAGGAAAGGTATTTGCAAGAAACAAGAAAATGTCTTTCAAATTGCTGAAATCATGCGTGTTCTAATTAATGTAACAAAGGTGTTAATAAAAATTCAGGCATATCAAATGAAAAGAAAACCAGTGAAGACTAAACCAGGAAGATAATACTAAGAACGTAACATAAAACTAGTACTAAATAATATAAAAACTAGTACTAAATCCTTCACACACATCAGGAGAAACCCACAGACTTTAGGTAGGGACAGCTGATCATCAGGATATTATACTACACAAATTATTTGCCTTGACATTCCCTGTGGAAATAAGAGAAATTCCCTTTCTTTAACCTTCTTCTAATGGGCTCAGCAAAGGGCCTGTCTGAAACTGAAGAGGTTGCAGGAGAAACATGGAACAAAGCAACAAAACAAACACTAAAACATCACCAGACCCAGATCATGTGCCCCCGAGAGCTCTAAAACATCTCAAGGATGAAACAGCTAAATTACTAACAGCACAACCTAACTTCTGTTTTAAGGTTCCCATGCACCTGAGGACTGAAGTGTAGCATCTGTGGTATTACAGATGTGAGATATTTCTAAAAGCTCATTTGGGATCAAGAAGCCTCTAAGTCTGCCTTCTTTACTGAGGAAATTACAAGTACAAATAAAGTGTAGAATTAGTAGATACCTTAAGAAATACAGTCTGCCTGAGAAAAGCTAGTGTGGCTTCAGTAAAAGGGAATATTTACCAAGTCATTGATCAATTTTCATACATACCAGAACTACATGTCTTGTTTGCATTTATCCTAAAAAGAAAAACCACTGTAGAAGAAAATAGATATAAACAAAATAAGTTTGAGCACCTTTTTGGTATCTAAGAGTTAGAAAAAAAAAAAAATTCCCATAAAATACAGTATACTTTTTATGTATTTCTATATTTCAATGGAAAACATTTTTCTAAGCTTTTAGAAATGTAAAGTTTCCAATTGTAGGCCAAATAATAGATCAGATTCTTTTCTGTCCTGGAATATAACCTCCTTAAGTTCAACAAGGGGAAGTGCCAAGTCCTTCATCTAGGAGAGAACAGCCTGAGGCAGCAGGAGATGCTGGGGGCCATGCTGCTGAGAAGCAGCTTTGCAGAAAAGGCCCTGGAGTTGGACACCCAGTTGACCATGAGCCAGCAATGAATCCTTGCAGGAAAGAAGGCCATCCTGGGTGGCATTAGACAGTGTTGTCAGCAATTTTGGGGAGGTGGTCCTTTCCCTCTGCTCAGCACAAGTGCGGTCCCTCCCTCAAGTGCTGTGTCCAGGTCTGGGCTCCACAGTGTGTGACACACATGGACAAAGTCCAGCAAAGGGCTGCAAAGGTAATTAAAGGTCTCTAGCACCTCATGTGTGAGGAAAGGCTGAGAGAGCAGGGACCCTTCAGCCTGGGTAGGACATGGCTCAAGGAGATCTTATTGATCTCCTCAAACACCTCAGGAGAGGCTGCAAAGAGGACAGAACCAAACTATCCAGTGGTGTCCAGTGACAGAGCCAGAGGAAAGGGCACAACCTGAAATACAGGAGGGTTCCTCTGAAAATCAGGAAACACCTCTTTACTGTGAGAGTGACTGAGCAGTGGCACAGGTTTCTCAGAGATGATGTGGTGTCTCTATCCCTAGAGAAATTCAAAACCCCTCTGGGCAACTCTTCTGGGTGGCTGTGCTTGAGCAGGAGAGGTTGCACCAAATGGCCTTCAGAGGTGCATTCCCACCTCAGACAGTCTATGATTCTCTGATGTCCTTAATGCCAGAAGAAAAGGAGAATGAAAAAGATGCAGAGGGATGGTTACCTTCCCAATCCACAAATTTCTTCAGCCCTGGATAAATTGGTATACATTCATGGCCAGTCTATTTTTAACTGTTAAAAGAAACAATTCCAATCTGAAGGCTGCCAGCTTTGGACTGGCATTGCCTTCTCTCTCCCTTCTCTTTCTCTTTTGATCATTCTCTTCCTGCCCTGGCCATCACAAGCAGAACTATCCTTGTTTCACTTGTGCTGAGAAACCTCAGTCTCAAGATGGCCTTGCTATAAGAGCCTTTTCAATTTTTGGTTTAAGAAATTCCTCACCCTTTTCTCCACACTTTATCTTTCTGGTTAAAACTTAAGAGTCTTATTTCACTGAGGTCTCCTGAATCTATATAGGTTGCACAGGTCATGCATATTTTTTTGTTACCTCTCTAGTGGTTTCCTGCCACAAAGAACTTGCAGAGGAAAATTGGCAGTGCATTACTTTAAAACATGGAAAATTCATGCTATTACTCAACATCTGTATCAATCTAACTCCTCTCTGATCAATTTGCCATTATACACTTTTTACTTACATACTTACTTATATTTATTGTTCCTTCCTTTACAGAGCCAAATCCTATGCTTATCTGACATTTTTAAACAAACTAACAGAGGAAATGCAACTCTAGGTCACAGCTTTTGGTGGGGTAATTTTCATTTTTATCCAGGAAATCTGACTTGAGCTGTTACAATTCCACCTCACAGTTTAATTACCTTGGCATTAAGTATGCAGGATAACTATCCTGTGTTTCTGCTTTCCTGAAGCTTTCAGCTGGAGTGAGCTGTTGTAATTATGGTGCCTCCAGTCTGCAGCAGCCCTCCAGCTGAACTAGGCTGTCCAAGAGGAAATAACTTGAAAGAATTCATAACTAGGATCTGTTTGGCTGATTAATAAAATGTTTTGTTTCTAGTTTCTTTTAAGTTCTCATTTCAGAAGCAGCTTTCTTGCAATTCTCTAACTATGATTTTAAAAAACATTTCAAGCTTGGATCCTATTGTGTTATTCTTAACATCCTTGTGTCTCTCTGTGTATGGGCCAGGGATAGATCTAGCTGTACTTTGTGGCCTAAATCCCTTTCTTCTTCATAGGTGTTACCTGGATCAAGCTCCAGCAATTAAAGGGAGCAGCAAAGACCTGCAGCAGAACAGAGATGCTCTAAGGTCCCTTCCAACTCACTATATGCTGTGATTCTGTGACCAGACCCAAGGACCTGACAGATTTATCAGGAGGGGAGCCAGGCAGAGGGTGCTCTGTGGAGAAGCAAAAAAAGGAGTTTCTCACAGGGTTTCTGCAGCCATTCCACAAGATTTGCCCCTTACAAACAGTTGGATATTGAGGTGTACAGAGAGCTGTGAAGATTTATTGATCCCTGTTCTGAAAGCTTAATAATAACATGACACTTACAATTAAGATGCCTTTTTTATATCTACTGGTCTTGTCAATTGCTAAACACAAGCATTTTCTTTCAAGTACTGTAAGTGCAAGGAATTATTTTTTTATATCTTTCCACTCTCCCAAATGTGGGATTTTTAACCCAAATAAACTCTGTGCATGCCTAACAATAGCTGAATGCCACAGTTTAGAGAAGCCCTGTGCAAACATTTGTTTTGGCAAAGTCAGTTGCCTGCCCAGTCTGCAGGGAGTAGATTAAATCCAGGTAATGAATACAGCAGTTCCCTGGGAGGGAAAGCAAGAAAAAGTAAAGATTTTGCATTGGGGGCTCTCATAAATTTATAGCAACAGTGTGTGTTAGAGAATTTTTCTCAATGGGTAGGAGTAGATTCAGAGAGAGAGAGAATCCTGGCAAAGATTTTAGCTGCTGTGCTGGGCTGACTAACCTTACTAACTCACACTGAATATTACCATCTGTTATTTGCAGCAGTCTGCATGTCGCTGCTGACTTTGTACCACACATTCATACCCTGCATACTTACCCAGGATTCACAAACACTGCAGGCTTTCTCCTAACTTTAGTAAATCAAATATAGACAGTATCTTTGGCCTAATCCAGGAGGCCATTAATACACTGTTTTGATCACTGATACAATAACCTCATTTCCTTTATCTAATCCAGATAAAGAGAGATAGGCAGATTACACAAACAACCTCAGGAACAATTTCGTGCTGCTAGAGAAAACAGGCAGGATATTCGTTTTAAAACCAAGGTTTTAAGATTCTTTTTTGGCAGTAATTTTATGTCCTTCTGAAGGCTCATGCTGCCAAAAGTCCATGAGGTGCTGCATTTTATTAGCTCTGTTGATTATCAGAGCACTGGAAAGCTCAAAGGGAATACACTCTCTTACTGCTTCTGTCACCCAGGAACGCGTGGGTGGTTTCTCCCTTACCTCTGTTTCTCATAAAACACAAGCTGCTAAAACAACTTTGTTTTGTCCTTCTGTTATCCTTCACCAGCATAACTTCATTTAACTGAAATTTCCTGTGGCTCTTGTTAAGCATTAAGGATCCTTACAAAATAACCATGCAGATTCCAAAGGGAATCCAAAGCCATCTCAATATAATAAAAGTTCAAAACTTCTTCACTCTATGTGCAAGGAATGGTGTGCAATTATTTGCAAGTGACAACTCCAGCCTAAAGAGTAGAACCATAAAATGTAAGATCAGTAAGTGTGGGGAACTACCAGAAAGCTGCAGATTAAAACTACCAACTATATTAGAATTAGGAATGCTAATGCCTTTCTAATTAAAGGGACTCATTTGGTTAGACAGTAAAGTGAACTGGATCATTATTTTTGATCACTAGAACACAGTTTACAGTAATGGGATTGGATAATGGTTTTCCTGAAAGCAAAGAGAAGTCACTTATAAATGATTCTCCAAAGTTGCATTTGTATGATCCACTACTGTACAGTCCCCAGTGTTTGCATAAAGATGTAAAGAGGCTTAGTTTTGTCCCATTATTTTTCTGCTCCAAAGCAGTTACCAGTGGATTTACACAAAGAACTTCTGCTGCAGGCAACTTCAGTGACTTTGTCTAAGGAAAACAGGGAAGTTGGCTTATTTGCCTCAATAAGTATAAACTGTTGAAGAGCAGCCAAAGCACAAACCTGCAACTAATTTTTAGAATACGATCATATTTGCATCAGATATGATCTGAACAGGACACTAATGTGAAGAAATGTGACAGGTTCAGTGCCAAAGGATGTGAGCAGGTATAGAGATACTCTGTTGTGCTAGTTATGGTGATTTGTCTGCAGATATGTCTGTTGAAGACAGCTAGACAGACAGATTTATGTATTTTAATATTATTCATCTGAGATAACTTATATTTGCAGACATCTGAAAAACCTTCAGTAGACCCCTTAATGTGCTTGTTATGGTTAATCTCTTTTCCAGACCTCTGAAGTCTAGGTTCCCTTGTATCAACCAAGACACATTTGACTACTAAAAATAGAAATAATTTATAGATTCCAAAGTCAGCCTTCTGCAAAACCCTTAGAATGCATGAAAAATCATTGGTTCTGGAAACTTTACAGTAAATAAACATTACGTTAAGCATTATAGCAATAAATACTGTTTCTAGCACCAAAGGTTTAGACAATGGAGCATTACCAGGTTTTTTTCTTTTTAAGCAGTTTTTCCTTCCTATATTAAAGAATTTTATTGAATTATTAAACTGACAACATTTCGTAGCTCCATAAGTAATTATTCATTTTAATACTGCTTATATCTTTTTTCTTGGAGGAAGAATTTAAGATTAGCAGATGACTTAGAGGAAAAAAAGTCTGTCCTTGAATTGCTGCTACTTTACTGATGGCATTCTTATTCTTCTTAAATGACTCTTTCCTCTATTCTAAACCAAGAATAACACTGGAAGGGATTAAGTAGGATCAGCCTGTTGAGAAAATATTGAGAATATAAATAATTACCCACTCCTTACTGCGTTTATGAATTTCGTAGTTGTCTTTCGGTTTTGTGAACCGTACGATCTCACCTAACAAAGCACAGTTTTCTGGTTGTTTCCCCAACAGGGAGCACCAGGACTTGACTGCCCCCCAACTCATACATGAGACCAGGAGAAAATTCAGCTGCTCAACAGCCACTCTTGATTTCATACAGGCATAGCCATGTCCTTAACCTCTTTCAGCACCACAGAACTTCACAAGTTGTCCCCATGGTTTTGGCCCACACTTACTATCTTGTCTGCATGGCATGTCAAAATAAGATCCACAGGACATCATCACATCACATCAAGAACAGCTTTGCCAAATTTCGGGGCATAAACAGTATCAGTGCCTCTTTTCCCTTCCTTAGGTTTAAGGGAAAAATGCATCCATAGTCTAGATGCAGTGCATCTTTGAGTGGTTATATCTGAGTTTTAGAGAGATTTAGAAGCTTGAAGTGTATTGTTGTGTTGAAAATACCATCCAGCCTGAGAGGTATAAGTCTGAAAAAAGTAAATCACATAAATAATTATTGATACATTCCTTGAAAATCACTAGAAAATGTAAATAATAGACATATCTATACTTGTAATCCATGAAAAATGGTAGAATGAAAATTTTCAAAGCTATTTCATTCCAATTAATGAGTAGACCCAGCTTAGGAAAACATTATTTTTTTTTCAAAATATATATTTTTGGCTTCTAATAATGGAGAAAGCAGAAGACTTGATGCCACTGCTCTCTGAAATAATTCAGAAACTCTAGCTAAAGAGATGTTATTTTCTCAGTTTTTCAGTATTATCTGAATTATTAGTGTCATATTGAGAAAAATGTTGTTGTCATAAATAAATCCTGAATGTTTTTCCTACATTGCATAGTATATGCTAGAATTTTTCCTAGGATAACTAAACACAAGGCTGTATTCCTCTACGTGTGAACAATTTTTCTTAAATTCTTCTATTTCTTAAGTCTGTTATTGCACAAAATGTTACACACTGTATGTGGTTACATGGAAAATCTTATTCTGGAAACTTGCACTTACTACAAATAAAGCTTTATACTGTCATTACTTTCTTGCAGAGATATGACTGTAGCAGAGTTCTCATCCATCTATCTGGTAATCTCATTTCATGAGATTAAATATTTTGATTTGTGTTGCAGATGTGTATCAGCAGCAATTACTAAGAGGGATGCTTTAACCAGAAGCTTAAAGACACATTTCCTTGCAAAGCCAGAAGGAACATAAGCTGCATCAGCTTTACAAATCAACTTTTTGTTAAATCTTTATTTGGATTATACACAAATATATTGTATTTGTTTTTCCAGACTCTACCAGCATTCTGTCTAATCACAGAATCAGAGAATCACAGAATGGTTTGGGTTGAAAAGGACCTTAAAGATCATCTCATTCCAACCCTCTGCCCTGGGGTTTCCACTAGGCCAGGTTGCTCAGAGCTCCATCCAGCTTGGCCTGGTCAGGTTAACAAGCATAAAGAACAAGGTTTATTGATTTAAAGAAGGTCTTTTTAGTTATCCCAAGGGGAATGCTGACAACCTCAAGGCTCTGTTGTCATACCTTCTGTGTCTGGTTTGGATTGGAGGGTTCTTATTCCACCTTTCTGAATTCTGGAATGCAGAATTCATGGAGGAACCTGTTCAAAAAGATACTCCTTGATAATGAAGTTGGCACACGGATTCACTAGGAATTCGTTCACATTCATTTTTTTACCCTAATTCATACAATTTAGTATGCTATTGCTGCACTTTTTAGAGACTGCCTTTATACTTCTAGGGTTTCTCATACCAGCAAAACTCATCTACATAAATATTCACATTAAGGTTTTTATAAAAGGGAGTTATATAAAAACTCTTGAATTGTAAAATGGCTCAAAGTCAGTGTACATTAGAAAAAAAAAAATCCCCCCTCCCAAAAACACCCCAGCCCCCCCCAGCCCCCCCCCCCAAAAAAAAACCCAAAAAAAAACCCCAAAACAAAACCACTAAAAGCCACCTAGAATTTTACAAGTACTTGGAACACATTTGTTTTTGTTTGACAGTTCAGCAGGTCCACTCCTTATTTTCATCCTCTGGGTGTCCCTCTTTTAATTTTAATGATCCCTTACACAGCCCAGATGGATGTGAATTTATTTTTATAGTCAAAGGGGTTTATTCTTAAGGTTCTCAAACTGTCCCAGGCCTTTCTGTGAACAGCTTTCTTTTTTTTGAGACCTTATGATTAATATACAAAAATGGATAATCGTGTACAAATTAAGATAAATACCATAGCAATCAAAAAGATACAGTAATTTGTCATGGGTTTAGGCAATACTACACATTTCAATTAATAGTCTGGACAGTAGAAAAAGATGTTTTTAAAATAAAGCCTGTATGGGATCCAAACAAGTTAGAAAACAAAATATGAGTTCAAAGTGTTATTATTACATTTTTCAATAAGGAAATCACATTGCAAGAGTTCTGATTAGTTACACAAATAGAGACAAAGAAAGGAATTCAAGGTAAAAAAGACCCTGTGGCTCACATGGAACACAAACTGAGCAGAGATAAACAGTGTTATATTCTTGAAAGAAAAACAGGAGTGGGAAAGACCAAACCAGGATCTAGAAAATATATTATTCTCTACAAGACTTATAAATCTGTGCTTTCTCTTCCTTCTATAAGAGAGAAGTCTTAGGTTAAATACCACAGCAAAGGGATGAGCTAGGTGATCAAAATTCATTTTAGATCTGTTACTACTATTATTGGTATTTTTTTGAACATAGGAACTATTTTGTGTCCTACTGGAAAATCTGTCTGGCCAATGTCAGACAACTAACAATTCATACCATGCTTTCTGAAGTCTCTCTGTGCTATACTAAACGTGACAAAACATTTTTACATGTAGCACATGTCATGTTCAACAGGCCCTTGGGAAACAGGAGGCAGGCACTTAGTAATCAGATTTGTCATTGGTGGTGCTGTCGCTTTTATGAACTGTTCAAAAACTGAAATTGGATCAGTCAGCAGAGTCTAAGCTCAGACCTCTGGAAACACATTGTTTATTTGTATCAAAGACAGTTAATTTTATAGATGTTTACCTAAACTCACTTATCTGATTAAAGATGTGCCAATGCATTTCTTATCATACTAATTAAGTTGATGAGAATTTAGTTCCCTCCATGTTTACACAGACTTGGCAATACTGGTGATTTTGGTCTCCTGACTAATTCTGTGCCTAAGGGTCATGGCGGTGCTGGTGCCTGCAGTGATTTTCCTGGCAGGGACTGCGTTCTCTTATTGCCTTATCTGTGCCTTGCAGAACTGCAGCTTTACCTTTTCTGCTTCCATCAGCAATTGCCTAAGAATTCTCAGATATAACACCTATTGCTTGTACTTTTATCTTCACTTAAGCTCTCATTGCTCAAAATACGTCTCTGAAAGATAAGACTATGGTAGACTGATTTGTTAGACTGATTTTTAGCTTCTTGCTTTTCTCCTTCTCATTGAAAATCTGTTTCAATGCTTCTGTCTGTCTTTACAGTTCCTTATGCATGTTGTACCTTCTTTGTTGTAACTTCATTGTACATTCTTTGTTAAAACTTCATTGTCTGCTAACTTCATTTTGTGCAAAATTCAAGATCTGCATGATTGCTTTTTAGTGTGTTTTAGGTCTAATAATTATAATACCAAGTGAACTTCTTTAAAATGCAAAATACATGAATAATGTATAAAGCAAACAAGATTTTTTTCATATTCTGTATCTTTTTCAATGCAAATCTCATACTGTACTTAGGTTTACTGAAGAGAATCCTCTCTCTGGAAGTTACGTACTGCCACAGGAAATCTGAGATAATTTTTAAATTGATAAAGTATTATAATGTGTGCATCACTCAGACTTGTCTTTGCAAATGCAATCAGCAGCTAACTCAAGATGCAGATTCTTCTGTCTTACTCATAAAGTTCTTTACTTTCACCTTTTATCACAATTTGCCTTTATTCTAATGGTTGGATTTTTTTGTTGTTGTTGTTGGAAAAGGATCACTGGAACAAATTGTATTTTAGAATTTAGAAAACAATGAAATATTTAAAATAAAATCTCTGCATAATGAACTTTTTTTGGCAGTTACACTAAATTCAGTTTTAATTGTTTTACCAGAATAGAAGGTTAACAGCTCAAGAGTAGGAATGTAACTGCATCTCCTGTTTAGAAAGTCATACTATTAAAATGTGTATTTGAGTAGTTACATGTAATCTTAATGTTTTACGCCTGGAATATGTTACAAATTCGTTTTCAGTTTCTCTATTTTCTTCATAATAAAAAGATAATTTTCTCAAAATCCTATTGTATTTCACTTTTGTATTCATTTTAAATCACATAATTCTGCAACTAATATTTTGTATTACACTCTGAATTACCACTGCACTGTTTCTTCAGCATTAATTGTAAGAATGAATGTCTGGAAAATTTTATCTTTTGCCCATCTGAAAAAATGCAGGGTGGTATTGTGGCTCCTTTCCTGACTCATAAAAAGGAAATTTAGAAATCCTTGTTTCAGGTGGGGAAAATTGCCCTTTTGGGTGTACTTTTCTCATCACTGACTTGGAGAAATGGACAACTGGATAACTAGCTTAAAACAGATATGTTGGTTTAGCGTGCCAAAATAAGATAGCATAAATCCTAATATGTCCTACCTGGAGAACACAGGTAGCATTGCAGAGATTTTGTTTTCAAATGATGGTTTCCAATTTCTGCTGATTCCACTGGATTGTGTTAAACAAACTTCCTTTTAACAGCACTCCCCTGAGTGCAATCACACTTTGTAAACAAACCTGGCCTTATCTTTTCTGCTTTTGCAAGGAGAAAATGGGAAACAACTTTGGCAAAAAGATTGCCATTTTTCAACTCATTGTAAATATGTTCTCTATTGGAAGAGTTGCCCAATTACCTAATGCATCATTAATAATGCTGTGTTTCATTACTAACATTATATATAATATGTTTCAGGACCTCATTACCTCTTCTCTTATCTTAGACAGATCATATTTTTAATATACACCCATATTCAGCACTGGTCTGAGTGTCTGTGCAGCTTCAGCTCCAATATTTAACAAAGTGTGTGCATTTCTGTTAGCATGGTTTTTCTCACAGAATATTTCTTTGCTTCAATGATAGCTATCCCAAGTGATTTATTGTTTAATGCTATAAACCCCTTTGTTTATATTTCTATTTGAATTTTATCTGTATTTTTTAAAAATTTTTAAACTCCTTATTCTAAATATAAGTGGTTTTACAACAGAAGGTGCACTTGTTTCAAGGACTGAAGTCCCAGAAATTGTGTTTATACTGCACGAGTAGGTGTGCTCCACAGAAAATATGCAATCCTGCTTCCATGGCCATATGGATCCTGTATGTGTGTCTGTCCTCCCTAGCTTGGAAAGGAGTAGGGTCTCACACTGCCCAAAATCTGCCATCCAAACATTCAGGAAGGGTATCATAGAACCCCAGAAACACTACCAAATGTGCTTATGTTAAAATTTAAACCAAATCCCACCAAATGGCTGCAAGGAAACATGAATTAAATGTGTGGGGTGGCCAGAAACAGCTGCAATCTACAGAAAGTTTAGTGTCAAGGATTACATTCTTTTTAGCTCTGAAGCAGAAAACTAAGCAACTTGCAACTTACAATTTCACCCAGCCTTTTTATAACATGCTGTGCTAAGGAACCATATGACTGGTCAGTAAAGACAACACTTCTCTTCATTGGTTAAATAATAGAAACCACACCTGTGAGAGGCTTGTTACGAGAACTTAGAAGTACCATGACTATTTACATGATTTGTCCTTGGGGCAAGAAATTTTCCCAAGGGAAGAAAAATCAGCAGCTGACAGGCTGACAATTTCACAGACTCAGAAAATCAGACCCACACATGCTAAAATCCATTTTATAATTCTGTGGAGAGGAACATTGACAACCAGTTTCCAAAATGACTTAAAATGTAAACACAGGAAAACAGGAAAAGGAAACAGAAACTCTCTGGTTTGAAATCTAATGAAGAATGAACCTTAGCTTAAATTTTCTGCAATCAATACCAGTTTATCAAAGAAGCTGAGTATTCAGCTGAGTTATATGGGCAAAAAGCTCTTGGAAATCCATCCTCAAGTTGTGATCTGTAGAAATTTTTCATCCTGGCAGTTTAAAATTAAAGCACATCTATACATTTTAGTCTCAGATATCAGACTAGCACTTTGTTAGTTAAGAGTCTCTACTTTTTATAGAAAGCTTGTAGCTTGTAAAATCTTATTAAAGCTACCTTTCTGTTACCACTTTTGTGAGGGAAAGGTGTTGAATTTTATACGGTTTTCCTTGAACTGGTTTTTACATATAGAATTTACATGGAGTAGCTTTATATTGTGTGTAGAAGACAAGAGTGAAAAGGCATCTACATGATGGACAGCAATGTAACTCTATTATTCAAAGCATCTCTGTGGGAAATTCCTAGCACATGCTTTTCCTCCTGACACAGTTGTTTTTTAACAGCTGTGATCATTGGCTTGATTATCTTGTTTGTTATCCATGTGTGAAGGGTACATCAAACAGAAGTGATTTTGTGAACAAATCTACTTCCCAAAGTGCCTATGCCTCCTCCTGCAAGTTTGGAGAAAAATCAGAGCTTTTTCAGTTGAACAGCTGTCTATAAGAAAAGTTTTGAAAACACTCTGCCACATCAGATGGCTTTCTTCATAAAAATGCCACTGCTGTTCCACAAATGATTACACTCATTTTCTTCTCAGGACTCAGCCTCCCTTTTAAATGTTGCTAGGATATCAAGTGCTTGATCAAACTTAAAGCAGGAGAGCTTAGGATCACCATTTGTTAATACATCAGCAAATTCCTTTCGGGAATGTGCTGTTCAGCATATTGTACTCTGGGATCAATTGGTTCCTGTAAATGAGGTCATGAATCACTTAATCAGGATACAGTCCTAGAAAACACTCCAGTGGTTTGGAAATCACAATATTCTGTGTTTTTCATGTGCCTGGGTTTGTTAATGCCATATTCAAATTTAATTGATACAGACAGATACAGTTGTAAGATTCCAATGACAGTACACTTTTTTTACAGCAGCCATAACTAATTGCTCTAAGGTGGTAAAGAGAGGTGCAGTCCAGCATGACACACACACACTAATTAGTTCTGGGGTTCTGGAAATTAAAATTCCTACTCTGTATGATCTAACAGCTTATTTCACAGGTTTCTCAAAAAACACGAGCCATGTCTGTAAACACAATAGTTGTTTTTCTACCTTCTCATTCCCTATCAACAAGTGATTCCTCTGTTATGATCTTTCTAGCTATCAAAAGTTAGAATAAACACAGCATCAGGCTAAAACTGATCCCCTTGTTCAAACAACAGATCCAGGAAAAATAAAATCAAAAAGAGCTAAGCATTTATATTGGACTTAACAGTTATGCCTTGGTTTGGCAGTAAACTGTAGGACATCTCCCTCCTGCTCTACTGCCCTAATTCCACATTTGCTTGTTGAACTCAATGACAAAACTCCTATGAATTTCAGATGTCCTGTAACGAAAATAAACTGTCACATTCAAACCAAATTGGGAATTATAACTGAAAGTTTAAATTAAGCAACAGAAAAATAGCTAAGTGTTGGGAATTAAGATCTCCATTCAGACTGATCTAAGGAAAAGGAAATCTCATCTTCAGAACTTATTTACCTATAATACTTAGCCAGGCAAAGTTCTTATGATTGTTTGCATGATAGAGAGAGTGAAACCTTCATTTTTAACCAAAAATAATCAAAATCCCCTATGATTGTTCTGAATCAATTTTATTAGAGAAAACCAGCTGAGACTACTATAAGAATGAGCATGATAGTGCTGGACAAACCTGTGTCTCCTAGTCAGACTGAAAGGACTAAGCTCTTCATTTATGCTGTTTATAGCAGATTATATTAACATCTCCAACCCTCAGCAGATCCATTCAGGATGAATCTGGAAATATGAAGTGTCTCCTAGCAAAAAAAAAAAAATACTCCCTCACCTACATTATCTATATGCCAGATTCCCTTTGGAGTAGGCTGCTAGAAGTCTTTTTGGTGATATTTTGGCATTATGTTCTGCTAGTGTGCTCACTCCAGCGTGCTTTCTCAAGTGTGAATAGATCTTCAGTTTAGCTCTCTGTTTCTGAGATAGGAAACATCACATTCCTGCAAGAAATGCCCTTATCAATCTTGTATACTTGACATTATCTGCACAAGGGGCAATAGAGGCCCTAAAATACCTTGTGCCTCTGGACAATCCTGTCACCAGCTGTAGAGTGAGCCTGTCCTCACAGTTTTTCCTTGCTGTAGCTCTTCAAAAGTTATTTGAGCTGTGCTGGCCACAGACAGCTAAGTTGGACTCTACATCCAGTAACACTGCCTGCAGCCTTCTCACCAGCAGGTGTTCATCACAACCACACACTCTCCATGGGAATAAAGCATAATGAAAATCACCTTCATCAGTGAAACTGCTCTTTTCTCAACAACCTATTAACACAACAAATACATCAAGTTATTCAGTTTTCCCAAATAGTTGAAAACATATTCCTTAGCAGAAATACAGGTTAGACTTTTATCTCACTGGCCTAAATCTATACTTAGTCTATTAGCTGCCTTAGTCTTTTATACATTTGGAAGAAGAACTGGGGCCTTGATATATTAAGACAGCCTTGAAACAGCTTTCAGACTCTAATTAGGAATCCACTGAAAGGGAAAAAGTGTTTGTTATGATAAATACTGACAGAAATGTAGTTACAAGCCAAGCACTCCTGGTGTAATAACACTAGCCACCTGTAACACAGCCAAACAGAAAGCTAATGCCAGAGAGGGAAACAAAGGGGGATCAGGAGGCCCAGACAGAACAGGAACCAAAAGGCCGTTTGTCAAGCAGTGCCTTTTCCTTCACCAAGTATTGGTTAGGACAAGTCCTTATAAGTAATGGATCCATAAAACAATTAGGGGTGAAAGACTGAATGATCTATTTCAGCTTCATAGATCAGTTGCCATACAGAATATTTCCTTTCTGCAGTTTCTCCTCTGACTGGAAAAACAAGACCTAAGGATTTATGCCTTAACTTTGAAATCTTATTCCTCACTTCAGGTATTCACAATTTCAAGAACTTTCAAAGGAACATAAAAGAAGTCCAGTAGTAAGTTGTTCTAGGAATAATCCCACAAAAATTTATTTCCACTTTTTCAGTTCAATTTATTATTCAATATGGAGTTTATATTTGATTCAGATTAGGTTTGATTTTAACTAATTTCTTTAGAGGCAAGGTATATTGCAATTGTGTATTTTATGTCAAGCCTGCTCCCCCGAATTAATTTGACCTAATTAGGCAACGTAAAGAGGTGTGATGGAAGAATGAAAATTTTAAAGACAGTTAGATTCTTACAAGTTTCACAAAAACTGTTACAGGACTAGAGAAGAGAAACCCAGTTAGCAGTCTTTCTGTGCAAAAGTTAACTCATTAACCTTCATGTTTTGCCTGTTGATGTGCCAGATGGGGCATAAGCTGCTGGCCAAGCTATGGCACATATCTCACAGACCATGATGGAGTAAAGAGAGCAGCTAGAATTGCTGAGAAATTCTGAGAATTCTCAGAAAATATGCAGAATGATGGATCTGAAGGTATTGAGTCAGATTTCTGAGGCTAAGGTATATGTACAAAGGACATGAACTGATGGGAAAGCAAGCTAAATAGTTTGACTTTCTTTCATAAGAAGGCACAGGGTAATAAGACATAGGAAAAGATCAATGTTCTGCTTTCAGTTCCATCACAGCTCTGTTGGGTGTCTTATCAGGTCAGTCAACTAATCAGTCAGTGCACCAGATTCCCATAAAATAGGGATAAATGCTTACTTTAGAGGTTATAGAGAGGTCATTCAGTTTTGCTAGAAAAGGGCTTTGCAGCATTTGAAAAATCTATAGAAGTGCAAACTGTACATGAACGGAACACAGAACGGAATGTAGGCAGACATCACGTCATCCATTAAATGTAATGAATTGACACTAGAGTTGGCCCAGGTTCATTCCTTATCAAAATTCATTCAGTGAAAATCTCCATATTAAACCACTGAGGCTTTTCCTTTTTTTGTGTGCCTTCTTGTTCTTCAGTTGTGGAACCTTGCCAACCATCTCCTCTGACAAATAGGCCCTTGAGACAATCACCTGACACTGAGTCCAGCACAGGCTTCCCAGAAAGACCATTCGCCCATCCTTCTCAGGGTCTTCATGCAGTTTTGAGTATTTCTGCTTCACACTTATGGCATTCACAAATCTCTAGCATCTTTTTTTTTCATCTAAAGCCAACCACCATCCTGAAAGTAAAAGGTATCTTACTTTTCTTTAAGGGAACCTTTGGGAGTTTAGCAACTATATTCAAGAAAATATGTGTTTTCTGGATCTCTACCTTCATGAAAGCTGATCCATTTGCTTCTGCTGTCCTACTGTCCAAAGTTTTCCATGTCTGCATGAGGCTTACTTCTTGTGAAACCTTATTTAAATCTATTCTTCACCTTTTGGCTTCTCTGCACAATGTTAGCACCCTCAGTAGCCACGACAGACTAACTGGCCACTTTGGTTTCTGTAGGATAGGCCTATCTGATTTTCAGGACATGAAAGCATTTAGGTGACAATAGATGTCAGAGAAGCAACTGCAGGTTAAAATAATGAATTCAACCTGCAGCTGAAATTTCTTGCATTAAGTTCACCAAAATACTACCCTTGCTTCTGTTTTTCTGGATAGCTCACTACAATTCTGATCTGATCAAATAGACATTTCCTCATTCATGTTTGATGAAAAAGCTTTTATGTTTTAAATACTTATAGTGGTATCATAAGAATATTAACAATAAATAAGTCCAGACAGCTGGAGTGCAGAGAATGAGAATTATGCTACATCCATGTAGGATGGCCAGGGATCTTTAGCATGGTAACCACAGACAACTGCTGGCATGTGGTGTGGGGTGTAATTGAAGCTTTGTTAATAATTAGAGTAGTTTTACTGGAGTGCTTCCCTGCAGATTCTTGAGATTTTGTAGAGGTCATTCTTCATACTATTACAACTACCATAAATACCTTTGGTTGTCTTTCTAACTCTCAAATTAGCAGCTGCTATTCCCTTTCGAAAACGACCTTGTCCACTCCAGAGATGCCAATACTTAAAATAGCAATATGGGTTAAAGAATTGAAATGTTTTACATTTGAATTTTTCCTTCTCACTGACAAGGGCTTCTCATCTAGCAAATTTGGTTTTGCTATTGCCTTTGGCCCTTTCATCACATTTGGATTAGGTTGTCGTTCTGTTACCTCATTCACGAAAATTTGGTAAAAAGCTATATTTGATAAAGATCCATTCAAAAAACTACTCTTAAAACCAACAAAGAACATTTCATGCAAGTTAGCAATGTAAATACCTTCTGGTCCCAGAGCAACCTGACTCAGTTATTTCAGAGTGGTCTGACAACTACAAAATAAGATTAATTACAGTAGGAAAGAATAAAAGCTGCAAAGGCTTGTCATTTCTATTTTTTTATAAGATGGGTAAGCTAAGTTCAAAATATGGATCCTGTTAAATACCAGATCTCTTAGTACAGAACAGTAATATTGTTACATCAATTTACATTTTCATTATAGGCACTATATTTAACTGGCCTCATTTTATAGGTTATTCATATCACAACTTTTGTTGAGTTTGACATTGTTTGATTGATCTCTCCTACACTGAGAGCCATCTGCCCACATTGTTATAAGCAGCAGGACAGCAGAAATTGACCATTTGTTACTATTACAAATGGAAAACATTACGCTTTCATGATGTCCTTAAACCATACATGTCTACTTCTTTCCTCTATAAAACATGGCATATCAAACTTCAGTATTTATCATGTTCAGATCAACAATATTCTGGTTTTATTAGAAACTCCACTTTCTTGTTAGCCCAGGGATGTTGAAAAGTATATTAAGCTTAATATTTCATGCAAAACTAGGTTATATAATGGTTTCACATGTAAAGTAGGTGAACAGATGGATTTCTGCTCTTGTGATCTGAACTAGATTAAATTAGAACTAGATTTAACTAGGTTAAATTGCATGGTCATAATAAGGTCATTTAGAACAAGAAAAAAACATTAAGTAAAGGAATCATGAATTCCATCCTAAAAATGTTATCAAGTTTTATTTGAAGAAAAACAATTAGAACTTTTTAGCAATAAATTAAATTTCTTTTTCTAAGTAATAATAAGAAAACTTTAAGAACATACTCCTTGCTCGACAAGCTATCTTCTGGTGTTGGAGTTTTCTGTTACAAGATTGATTTCCTCCATTCACATCTCATATCCTCTCTATGTGACAGAGGATTAGCAACTGTTCATAAACAGATGCCTGTATTTGGCACAGGTATTTCGGCCCACAGCCAGCAGTAGCCAGACAGGTGTTTTTGTGGAAACCCCAAGTCTGCATCACAGGAAGAGGGCGGTGTCTAATGACTGCCTAATAGCTGCTCCTCTCAGACAAAATCACTATTAGAGCCACATCTGCTACTCCTCTTGTGTCCCAGTAGCTGCATTTGAAACTCAACAACTTTCTAAACTAAAGCACCTTTTCTTGATGAAATTCTTCAGCATTTTCTTCATGCATTGCGCAGCTGATTTGTCACACTGCATGATGCATAAACTAAGTTATTCTGGCTAAACCCATGGCTAAATGAGAATAGGATTTAAATAGTTAGGTAAATAAAATTATATTTCATTAAATAGAGGTCAAAACATATTTCTTCATTGTTGCTCTGTATGGGGATTTTGGTGGGAAGAAAAATTGTCAGTCCATAAACAGTGATTTGTATAGTCCAAAGGCTTAAAGATCAATTTATCACACTGCAGCAAGTGAAGAACAAGTAGACAAGTAGACATTCCTGAAAAAAACAAAATGCTTTGGCCCATGGCCAAATGTATTTCCCATCGTTTTGTTCTTTAAATGTAGTCATAGGATTTTCCAAAATTAGTGCTACTCTGCTCAAAATTCCTTTAGATATGTAGCAGCTGTGCACAAAGTAAGAACTTCAGATTACAAAGTTGGGGATTTTTACTATTTCTCCAAGAAACAAGTTCTATGACAAAATCTGATAAGATTGATGGGAACTTAAGACACTCACAGCAAAACCCATGTGGGAAAGAGCAACGTAGACAAGAATGCTCCCTCTTCTGAGGGAAAAATAGTTGGTGAAAGAAACAAGTAATGCTGAAATACCTCCTAGAAGCAGAGTGAAATGTTTTGGTTGACTTACCGGAGAAGTTAGCAACCATCCCAAAAACCTTAAAAGGAAGTCTTTATCTCAGTTATAGACATTTCCAGTGGTGTTTTGGGGGATTTCTCTGTGGCAAGGAAATTCTGCTTTCGTTGGGATGCTTGAAAACAACATCAAGAAGAAGAACACAAAATCCCTGATGAAGAAGTATTTTTAATTTTGATAATATTTGTTTGATCTTATGGGGAGATAAAGAGAATCTCTCAAGTTGGAAGAGTAGAAAAAAAAAGAAAGCTCTTAGGGAGGAGAGATTATCTTTGCTTTTTAATGCTTCAGCTCAGTTCTTATTTTGGTCAGAAAGGTGAGATGAAAAATCCTTGTTATGCCATGATTCATTTCCTCTTGCTTATAAAAGAACTATCTAGGCACAGTTTATTTTTTTTTTTCAGGCTATTTTTATAAGGACTTTGAAAATTAGAGGTTTTGAAGGTGTTAAAGAAATATATCTATGAAAACACTTTCGTTTGCCAGGCTTCCACACCTTTGCAATCTTTTTCACCTAATCCAGGAAAGGCTAAACAAGTCAAATTTTTACCACAGCATTTTTCTCTTTAAACAAGATCTGAATGATCCCCTTATAGAGACAATCAGATTTTAGGGATTCTTGTCAAATTTTTAAAACTATTTCAAATACTCAAGTGGATTCCATAACTTTATTTACTTCAAAATTTCTTGCATTTTTTTTAATGTTTACCCTCTTACTATTTTAAGTAGTCTGTATAAAAATCTATTCCAGTGTCAGTAAACAAAGGCAATCCCAATTATCTGAATTCTCCCATTTGAAGGAAAAAAAAAAGAGAAATTCTTTTCTTTTTCCATGGCTTGTTCTGCCTATGTCTAGCAGCCTTTCTTGGAAGTTTTATCTGCCAGTCCTTGCTGGATTTAAAGTGGTAGAATAAGGGGGTGGGTTTTATTGCACAAGCAGAACCCATTGCGTTATGAATCTATGGTAACACTGTACTTATCAAACCAGAAAAAAAAAGTTCAATTCCATTGCCAAGCACTTTATGTGCTGACACTATTTTAGCTTTTATCAAATTTCGTGCAAGAAGGAATGGGATTTGGATAGATCCTAGCAATGTATGTCACTCCTGAGTCCTGGAGGAGTGTAATCAAATCTGTAAGTGGTCTAGAGACTGATACGCCTTCCCATCATCAAGCCTGTAATCTCTATGAATGCATCAGAGTATGGAGGAGACCAAGAAACAGCAAGATATAACACATAAGATCGATCATATATCATTCCATACGCATCTCAAATATTCCCACAGGCTTTAGGTAATATTCTTTTAGGTTTATTTCTGATTCCATTTTCAAATAAGTTCAGAAAACCTCATGAATTTGCACTTTCAGGAACAAGTGTTTTTTGATTACGACAGGGTTTAAAATACTGTATCAGTGATGCACCAATTGAAAACCTGTTCACCCCGTGGCCTGTAGATGCACAGACTAGGGCCTCTGAACCGGTTATTTCTTTCCACCCTTTTCTAGATTGCCTGGAGCCCCTGGAAGAGAGTAGCAAGGAAAAAGCACTCCTACATACTGAAGAACATGATCAGTGAAAAAAATCTTTGACAATTGAAGGGGAACAGTCTGTGCTAATAAACACAAGACTAGGTAGGATGTAGAAACCAACTACGGTCCATCCCACAGACCCTGTGCAAATTCAGGTTAAGTGTGAAAAAACAGTGAGCAAATGGGTGCCCATTTCCCACAGTTGCCTTTTAGAGTTGGATTTCTCATAGCACTTTGCCAATTCACACAATTCTACGTTAGCCCCACAGTAGTTCATTACAATGTATAACAATGAGCCATGAACTCCTGCAGCCTGTTTTTGGTGTGTGATACTGTACTGAATCAGAAATAAGAGTTTGTAAGACTAAACAAAGTGGAATTAAATAGACAAATAGAAGAAATTGTGAGACCATAGAATATTAATAGAAGCATAAAAAAATTATCAGCCATACCTGCCCAGAATTACATGCTGAACTTTTATCATTTTACTTCAGCAAGGTATTTGGCACAGAAATGCTTAATGATAATCAGTGTTGGTTTCTGGTTTATGTTTAACCTCTGAATGTGCTAACCAGGAATGTAGGGAATCATTCTGATTTTGAAATACTACTGAGTAGTTATGTGGGAGGGACTGTACAGAGCTGTGGTCATAAGGTAGAAAAATGATCGGGAGTAGATTTTGTTCTGGAACTTTCCTTTAATGCCATCCAGGAATATCATTCATCTGAGCAAGCAAACCTAAAATATGCCAACTATGCCCAGGCAATGGATTCTTAACAGCAACAGAAAATACTCTATATGATGGGCACAGTTTTAACTCATCCAGGCTCAGCTTGGTTCTATTCCCTTCTGCAGAAATGCTGCACACAGGGATTGTCCTTCTGACACTGTCAGGTCAGTTATGCAGGGCATCGTTCAAATGCTGCCATTGAGCCGCCCTCTCACTGCAGGACAGGAGTAAAATCTCCCTTAGTCTTCATGTCTTAATAGATGCATAGTCTTATTTCCTTCCTTTTACAAATCACAGCTTTCTCTAACTGAATAAAATTACATTAATAGTCACAGTTTACATACTTATCTGCTTACTGAAAGTCAGCTGTCATGTAAGAAGTTTTCAAATGAATAATACATTTGGAAGTTGCAAATTCTTCAGCTTTGCAAAATCAGCAGGGCTCCAAAATGTATAAAAGCTTTAGTTTGATAAGATTCAACCTGGAATGCTGAAAAAAAATGAAAGAAGATTCGAGAATAAGGTTCATTTCAGGACTTTTCAGTAATTCCCCATTTGTTTACCAGAAAACCCTAACAAAGTTCCTCTTCAGAGTTGTTACGAGAGGTAGTTTGGTGGAAGATATAAAGAGTGAAGGACTTTTATTTCTGTTCATTTTCTATATTATGATTGACACAAAAATGTGTTATTAGACTCCTCTCACATTTCTTTCAGCTGCAACAATCTTGTGGAACCTTCTGTGTTGTTTATATTTAAAATGGCATTTCAGCTTCCAGGGCATCCTATGGTCAAGCCACTATCTACCAGTGCATTCTGATAATATTGTTTCTAAAATCAGATGATACATTGTGAATACTGGTTTCAAGGACTGGTTAAAACCCTCAAGGTTACACCCTCCTCGAACCTTTGAATTTGCAAATAGGAGGATTATTAAAAGAGCATGATCAAGGTTAGTGGCCCCTAAAGTTAGACCTTACAGCTGTGTTTTGACTTTGCTGTCTGTGTGTGAACACAAAGATTATTGGTGCACTTGAACTTCTTTAAAATATAAGAAAAACCTCTTTTTCTTTCCAGACTACTGTACCGTTCATTAGAATGCAGGAACCTTAAGGTACAATATTGGTATTTTACATATATTGTGTATCAGTTCATGTTACATGCTAACTGATAACACAGACATGTAAGGAATTCCCTTAAAAAGCCTTTGGGGGGCAGGTAATTCAAACAGTCCCCTAATTTCAGATTTAGTTGACTTTTTCCTGGTTTGATTTATGTTAGATACCACTGTAAAAGGGCAACACGTCCTATTGATGTGTTGAAATGATACTTCTAGATGAATTAGCTCTGAAAACTTAAAGAGATAAGTCATTATTATCCTTGCTTATTTTTAATTTTAGCACTTACATGTCACTCTTCTGCTTTTACAGCAGTTTCACTTTCTAGGAGGACACAAGGGTTGCTTTGAATTACAGTGACTTCTAATGATCCCAAGGTTATCTACAAACTGGAGGACTGCTATGCTGCATTTGTTCATTGCATCTGTGGTGCCCTCTCCAAGCCAAAAGAGTGTATTTGGTGGTGGAGGCTGGTGATCTAGGACTGGGCTCAGGTAGCATTTGCTCAGCAAAGGGGAACAGCAGGCCCTCCACAGAGAGGCACACCACCTGCGCTGGTGGCAGAATCTACTTGAACCACTTCACACACTTTGATATCCAGAGGGGCTATGCAATCAGTAAAAGTGAGTTAAAATTTTCAATTTTAAGCAAATAAAGTCAACAAATACAACATTTTATAAACTTGTGGGAAGCGGATGACCAAAGAAGTGATAGAGCTTTAATTCCACAAAGTAAATAGATACTTTGTTCACCATATGCTTATCTGAAACCGAGGCAGCTGAGACCACTGTTCAGCTTTGGAAATGCTCTCCTCTCAAGGATGGTTAGCTTGAAGGCTGCAGTAGAGAGCAAACTAAACCATGCCCCTGAAATCCCTGCAAGAGCTAAGCCATAGTTGTTACCTTAACACTTTGCTACTTCACTTTTCCTAGAAGCCACCCAGCAACTGTCCCTGGATTCCTTTATTCTGTGCCAAAGGGAAATAATGTGGTGAAACAGGATTTACAAGGCTGGTTATATCTCTACATAAATGTTAGGAGAATTCAAATTTCAATTTCAGTACGTGCTTTCCCTTGGATAGACTGGGCTTTGCTGAAACCTTTGGACTTTAAATTGGTTTTAAACATGTTTCAAAAGCAGTAATCCCATGCTCAAATATGAGCATATATAAATATCTAGTTGGGGGTTGTTGTTTTCTTCCAAAGGTCAGTAACGTAAATAGGCATGTGAGAGAAGGAAGTGGTAAAAGGCACTAGACTGGAACTCCAGGCTGGGTTGAGCTCCTGGCTCTGTTTCAGCTTGTGACTGCAGGCAATTCTTATAGGTATAGCATTTCACTGCCTCAGCAGGCTGCTATTAATTAATGGCTGTGTCTGAGGTCTGTGTTAAGAGGGATGAGAGCAGGGAGTCCCCTCTGTGAAGCAGCAACAGGGATGCTTTCTGTGCCCAAGGCACCTCTTTCAAAGTTGACAGGAGTGTCTCAGCACAGCTCTCCACAGGCAGTCCAGGCAGTTACCTGCTTCCTGGGGCTCAGCTTCACTTCTTCCATGCTCACTGCAGTTATAAAATTATCATTTCAGACTATGAGAATCAGTTACAGGACTATGAAAAACAGTCTTGGGGGGAAAGAAAAAGACCTCATAGTTCAAGAATGAGGGGATGGGGTATTTTTTCTCCAGAACATATGAATTCAATTTTGGAGAGAAATGAATTTCAGACTGTAAGCACATGAGGAAACATATGAGGAGTCAGAACAAAAGGCCTCTTAAATGACAATCAGTAATTCTATCAACCCATGACTATGGCAAAATGTTTTTGTTGTAAAACAGTTGTCTGACACATGCTTGTAAACCTGCCAAAAAAGATATCCCACCTAAACAAAACAGAACAAAAGTGGGGGTCCAGTTCAATTTACCCCTGATTTTTCATAACTTTTGTTTAGTTCATGGAAATACTTAGAAAATACCATTAAAGTAAACAAGAGCACCACTAAATTCCCTCTGTTTAAACAGAAATGCTTGTAGCACTGACACCACCAGTCACAGAGGCCACTGAAACCCATTCAATCTGTAGCTTGGCACAGCAAAGGGAACAGGGCTGCTTCCAGCCCTCAAATGGGGATCCTTATGAGAGGTTCCCTCTCCTTGGGCACTGCTGTTTAAGTTGGGCTCATTAGCCATGATGTTCAGGGCTGCAAAAGCATCTGGTTAACTCAGAGACAGTGGAAGCCCAGAGCCTTTCTGTGTATGTGGAAGCTATGGGAAAGGAACTGAAAGGTCACTCACTACATGGTGGGAGGGACCTGGCAGATACAGAAATGGAATTAGCCCAGGCAGCCCTTCAGGAATGACAAGTGTTGAGTAGGTACTTTGCAAGCACCAGTGAAATTACTAAGGAAAATTAAATTATTCCAGTGTAAGCTTAAGGAATGGTTATGGTTATGCAAGTGGAACAGGAGTTGGCAAGCAGGGACTTCCAGAACATTAGGGAAAAAAACTCAAAAACCAAAACCTGTAAATTATTTTTAAAATTGCATTAAAACTAATCCATCATGAGTGATAGGACAGCTTTCAATACTAAGACCTTATATGAATTCAAATGCTCTTGTTCCATATCTATCTATATCTATCTATATCTATCTATCTATATCTATCTATCTATCTATCTATCTAGACTGGAATTTTGAAAAGTGAAAAGTTAATATGGAGTTAAATACAAAGAATTATTAAGTCCTTATTATGTTTCCATTCTTTGTAGAGGAAATACAAAACAAACTGTTCTCACTAGCAATCATTCTTCCAAGTCAAAGAGGAAAGAATATATTCTGTTAGGTATATAATGTCATTGGTTGGTATAATTTCATTTACCTAAAGCAATGTCCATGAGCATTAGGAGATAAGAGGAGAAAGAGAATGAGAACCTTTGAACATATATTTTACTTTTTATTTTATATGGAGTTCACTATCTTACATTGGGATCCTTTTATAAAACAACAAAGATACATAATTTAAGGTCAATCATCAAAAATGTTACATGGGAGAGATAGGATGGAAGACTGTTTTAAGAATTTATTGAAAGGTATTTAAAAGAGCTCTCTGTTAGGGGGATAACATCTCAAAATACTTGGACTATATTGAAGCAAAAGAATTCAACCTTAACTAACTTGTTAGAATTCTTTGAAGATATTACTGCCGCGATAGATAAAGGGAATTCTAATTTAATTAGGTTTTCAGAGGATACTTAGCATTGCTCCACATCAAAGATTACTGGATAAAGGGTATAGAACAAAGACTAAGAGCTAGAGTGGAATAAAAATTGTTTCTCAAAGAACAAAAGAGAATGATGTATAGCTATTTTTAAGGAAGAAAAGAGATTATTATATATGGTAGTATAAGAAGTATAAGCTTTAAACATTCTGAAATTTTTGAGTCATGTGTAGCTTGAATGGGCAAAAAATAAATTATAAATTAATGGGCACAGTTTCTGAAGCAGTATAAGCACTTTGTCCCTCACAACTACCACAAATTTAGCTGCCTCATGCAATATGAGAGATGTTTCCAAGTTGATTAAAAACTAATGGACATGGGGAAATTACAGATTTCTTCCAATATTCCCTTGTCTTGACAATGATTAAATGGGAAAAGAAAGACTGATGGCGACATCTCCATGCCAAACTAGTCAAAAAGCATGGCCACAACAACTGTAGTTATCTAAAATTTTATGAGAGCAGTTTTCAGGCTAATCTAAATTGGCACAAGAATTTTAAAACTCAGCAAAGTTGTAAAGCATACACAGCTATCAGACGAAAGCTGTGTGCTCACTGTCTGCACTGGCCTTTAAAACTACAGGCAAAGAGATTAGAGCTTCCCCAAGTTCAAAACTTAGAAGAAAGTGGGAAATGTTGCCATCACAACTACTTTATGCCAAGACTTTATGTAGTGCTAATGGAAAAAGTGCTGGAAATTAAAGACAAGTTTAGAATGAGTTAGAGGAGCAGAGAGAAAAAAAGAAGGGAAGTGAGTTTCAGATAAACAAGGGCAGAAAGAAAATACCGGGCATGTTGAGTCGGACAGGCTTTTCCTGTTCTTGTGCTGAACATTTCTTATGCTGCCTTCTCTGTTTTCTAGTTATGCAGTCCAGGTGAAAGGGCATGCTCCACTCTTGGGGAGGGTTTTTTTAATAAATATGATAACTGTTGCTACTCTAACCCTTTCCTAAAAAGTGTTTTAGTAGTATTGGTCTAGAAAACAGTAGCACAAAATTCATCATTCACAGCAGATAGAGAATCAAAGCTGGGGGTTATGTACCAATTTTGAGGACTGTGCCTCCTTCTTTGCACCTTTGTTGCACAGTGACACAGTGAAGCAGGACACTATAAAGCCCTTTAGGGGATTACTGGCAACTTAAAATGGCACATATGTATCATAATTACACTGTGTTCCAATAGAATCAACACAACATTTGCAGCAAGAAATCCTTTTGATCCTCTTCACAAAGTCAGGTGAGTATGTTTCTCTGACAGAAAGTCATTTTATTGAGTGATTTGATGGAGGCAATCTCTCTTGGCTGATGGAGTAATTGCAAAAGAAGATGATCTTCCTACTATTCCAGATCATGAAAATATTTTTTTAAATTATATTCTTTATCCTTAAGATAAAAAATATAACTTTCAACTTATTTTCAGCACACAGGCTGCAATAATTTTTGCAGTCTAAATGAAGATACAGTTCTCAGACAAACAGTCTGGATAGGAGTCAGGTTGATTAGTAAAGGGCAAATTATCAAAGGATCTGCAGCACCAAGGGTTGCTGCCACTGCAGAGAGAGCCCTGTGTGTGTTACAGAGCAGACCACATTTGGATGGTTGCCCTCCTAGCTGCTGCAAGCACAAACACCCGTTCTCATCATCTTATGAAGGAAAAATTGGCTCCCACAGACACCCATTACTAAGAGCACAGACTGCAGCATAGGAAATGCAGTCATGTTCAAGCCTTTTCCTCTGCTTAAGTCCACATGTTCAGTGTCCTGTATAGTTTGCTGTATACTCGCTACCACTTTGATGTTCTTTGGGGGTCCTCAAACTGGCCTTTTCCTATTTGCCTGAAGAGAGTTGTCCTGAACAAAATTAACCACAGAGAGAAAATTAAGAACCAAAACAATGCACAGAGAGAAAACTAAGAACTAACATGACAGAACGAATCTGCAACCTTGTCTATGAGGCTCAAAGAATCATTGGCGAGTTGGCAGAGGGCCATGGGGCTAGGAGGGTGGTCTAACAAAGGACCAAAACTGCAGCAGAAGTTTAGGGTAACAAAATTACGTGCAAATGAGCCTTTTCCAGAACAGTGCAGAACCTCAGAGTCACAACTCCTAGCACTCATGCTAACCCAGTCATTACAAGCTGGAGCAGTTGCTTTGATCAACCACTTGTGCTAACATTGTTTGCAGCGGCATAAATAAGGAGTACTTCTATTTTGGTCAGAGAAGTTTAGCCCAGAATAAAACTGCAGTGACATCATTATGAGACCACAAGGATCACAGTCTGGCAGTTTGTGGAAAGTTATGATCCCACATAGACAATGTTTCCCGGGAACAGGAGTTTTCTATAATTCATTACTAAACTTTTAAATTCTCAGAAGAGTGACAGTAAATCCATCCCATTTATTGTTAGCTGAAGGTCAGCTTTGCTGAGTGTTTATCTTCTAGAATACTCCTACAGACCAGGTCGGACAAAACAGCTGGTAAAAAACCCATAAAAACATCATGTGCACCCCCCAAAAAACACACAGGTTAATGGTTGCATTCACAACTGCCCCAGCATGATGCAGCTTTTCTGGCTTTCTGTTTCTATACATCTACCGTTAACAGAGGGACTAAGATTAAGCTGATGGCTCTGATGGTGGTTTTCTCTAAAACAGAAACAACCCCTTGTCATGGATTGACATCAAGGGATGTGGGATTCCCAAGCAGACATATTCTGCTGCCTAAATGGGCAACATAAGGCCCAGGTGGACACCAGAGCTCAGGTCCAGCACAGGTTTCATCAGTCAGGTGAACACTAAAGGCTTTGCACTGCACCAAGATCTGCTAACACAAAGGGCATCCAGGAAACCATTGCTGACACGAAACCAGACCTGGGAATCTTTCATTAGCAGGATGGTGATTGCAAGTTTTAGGGCTGTATTACTAATGATAGTAGGGTGAGGAAGTCACTGTAATGTGCTATAAACAAGTCTTCATATTGCAGTAATTCTCCCATGAACTGAAACTCTTTTAAGGAACATTATTGTTCCATATCATTCCTGGTGTTTTCTAATAGTGTTCAGAGGAAACGACTGGCTTTCTGAGTGCCAGATCCCAGGGCACAGAAACAATGGGGGGCTATATTAAAATAAAAATTAGAAATAAAAAAAAGAATTAACATTTTTCAGGCAGCCTTCTGACTTACTACAAAAGCCTCCTGATGTTCCTCGCTGGGGACTGGGATTTGTAATAACACCAGTAAAGTCAGAGGTTTTCAGACAAAAGTTCATTGCTGTTTTCAAACAAAATACTCTCTGTATTCAGATCAGCTTTCTCCTTTAGTTTTCTGTACTCTCTCCTCCTTGTTTCAAGCATATTTCTAGGTAGAGCCCTTTCCTGACCTAGGTTATTCCTAGATTTTTCTTTAAAGGAGTGGGTGGCATTTCAGTAGGCTGGGCTCACTTGCTCAGTCACAACAAAGGAAAATAAAAATAACCAGCTGAAAAACTGAAGTTGCTGGAATGTGTAATACTCAGCATTAAAATGGCACAAAGTGCCTGCCTATTTATAGCTCTTGTTTTGAGAAAGAGTGAGACACACTTTGGGCACAATGGATCACCCAGGAAAACTCGTGGCCTTGCATTCTGCATGTGAAAGACGTTTTGTTAGTTGCAATACCAGTAATTTCCCAGGAAAATGAGGTTTATTCAGCTTTTCTTTTTTTAAATCTCATTTATGCAAGCAAATGCCAGATTTGACATGCCAGTTTGGTTGCTGAGTAAAGACTCAGAAGACTAAATAAAACTCTGTATTTGCTGTAATTCAGAATTATCCACATATAATCCATCATTACATCTTTGGTGAGACACACATGCCTAGCATGATTATACAAGAAATGTGTTTTCATGTATTAAAAGACCTGTAGTATCTCATTCATCAAATGATAAGACTTTAAGGAAGACAAAACACTCCCAATTTGCCAGTACCTGTAGTTTTTTTATGTGCTTCTTTGTCCTTATTTGATTCATGCTGAACTATATTTAATAAATTATAAGTTTCTCTCTTTCTTTCAAAGTTTCACCTGATTTATTTTTTGTTTGTTTTCCAGTTCAGTAGAAGGTAGGAAAGAATGAAATGTCAGAGAGCAAAACAACTGGAGAGAAATAGTGAAACTGCTGTTTGCAACAAATAAAAGAAAGCTACTCTGAAAATAACATGCAGAAGACACAAAAAGGCAGCACTCTCAGTAGCAACCCAGAGATTTTTGATGCTGAGTTTAAAAGTAAGCCAAGCCTTTCTGTTCACCGTGTGGACTGACAGCAGACAAGACTAAATAGTAAGAGTACTTTAAATAATCAGTAGATAAGAGTTAATAAAAACTCATTCTGTGAACTGAGGACCACAAGAAACTCCCTGCAAGGTCAGAAGGTCAGTTCTGTGGTCCATCTGGCTCAATCCTCTGTCTCCAACAGCAGCAATAGGAGATTCTGGTTAGGAAGAGCACACGAACTGAGCCCTGCAGGCTCTTCTTGTGCTCCCTAATGCCCCCAGTTCTGGAGCAGTGCCAAGAGGGCACTTTTCTTTCTATTCCCTTCAGCATGCCCCCATATGGTACTCACTTTAGAAAAAGGGCTAGAGACTGCCCATGCTTTTTGAGTCTGAATCCTGTAATCATGACAAAAAAGGTAGGATCAAAAGTGGGGGAAAGTGCAGTAGAAAAATGAAGGGGAAAAGATTCTGAAAAGATTCTGAAGTGATTCGACAGAGCATTGAGAAAAAAAGAAAGAAAAAAAAAAGAGGAAAAAAAAAGAAAAATAAATTCTGGACTGAAGCCGAATAATAAATGCAGTCCTTTGGATCCATTAAGGTACATTAATGCTGCCACATTCCCATCTGTTCCCTGAAGTTCCAAACCAAAAACAAGTCATCTGCAGTCTTGGCTCCCTTATTGTGTGAAACATTCATCTATTAAATTAATCTGGAGAAAATGTATCTATTTCATCCCTGGTGGGACTTGTTTTGTTTTGATAGAGTTGCATACCATGGATTGTAGCCCATTGAGGCCACAGATAAAAAACATGTGAATAAAAAAAATAACAAATGAAACAAATAAATAATGGCTACATGCTATTTTCTCTAAGCAGAAATGCCTTTGGAATAACTGCAAATTTTTTCTGTTGAGAAGGCTAGCAATTTAAACTAACAAAATTGGCACAATAAACCTGGGAATCTTTATTTTTCCATGAACAATGTATAATGACAAAGTTTCCATGTCCTTAAACTCTGATAAAACTTTCAACTATGAAACAGAATTCCTTGTGCCAGTATCACAGAGGGAAAAGCTGATGCCTGACCTTGTTAAGCAAAAAAAAAAATCTAAAATGTTCTTTGCAATCTCCTGAGCCAGTAATTCCTGGATCCTTGGTATTGCAAAATTCCCTTCTGTTACTCCCCGATTATGATAACTCATTTAGCTCACTCTGGTGATGCAACCACCTCCTTGTAGCAGTGACAGAATTTATTTCTAGTGCTTCTAAAACATATTTCAGTTCACAGTGTTCAATACCATGACATAAAAGTAGCCTAGAAACAAGACTGTTGATATATTTAGAAAAGCTGTGCTTATCTATATATTTCCACTTAAGGCTAATCTGTTCGTCAAAAACCCTCTAGTCTCCCTGGACACCCCACCAAAATTGGCACACACCCCCTGCAGAGAATAAATCTCTAACTAGCCACTTCCAGGGAAGATGTGCCATTTCTGCAGCTCACATGGTATGCTCTTCCTAACTCCTGTTGTGGTTCTGTTTCTGTGGCTGATTAAATGTATTATCTTTTCACCCATTCCTTTACAAAAGTACTTCCCAAACGGTTGATTAATTAAGCCACAACCTCACATGTGATTAGGGCACAGGACTGTGAGTCAGGCAGTTCCCTCTATAGTTAAATCTGGCACCCAGCATTTTCCTGCAAAAGGCAGTTACAGCATCACAGAATCACAAACTCAATTAGGCTGGAAAAGACTCTGAGATCATCAAGTCCAACCTATGACTGAACACCACCGTGTCAGCTGGACCAGTGCACTGAGCGCAGTTATTTCTCAAACACCCCTGTGGACAGTGACCCCATCACCTCCCTGGGAGCCCATTCCAAAGTCTAATCACCCTAATGTCCAACCTAAACCTCCCCTGGCACAACTTAAGGCTATGCCCCCTTGTCCTTTCCCTAGCTGCCTGGAGAAGGAGATGATCCTCACTTGGCTACAACCTACTTTCAGATACTTGTATCATGAATAAGTGTTTTAAGCGCACTTAAAGAATCGTTGGAAAAATAATCAATAAAAACAGGTTTAATATAAAAGCAACAGCACAACAAAGTTTTTTGGTGAGGTTCACTCTACTACTTATTCTACTATGCTGTTTACAGGGCTGCAAGAGAGTGGACTTTAGTCATAACAATGTTTCATCCTGGCCACACTTGGAGTTCGAAAGTTTTTTCGGAAGTTTGAAAACCCCTTCCAGCCCTTTCTCATGCATGGATGTCTTACTGGCCAACTTCCAGTCATCCAGGACCGCCTGATTTAGCCAGGACTGTGATAAGTGATGGCAAGCAGTTTAGTGAGGTCGTCCACCACCCTAGGATGAATCCCGCTTGCTCCCAAAGACTTGTGAACATGTAAGTGGCACAGCAGGTCACTAACTACCTCCTCCTGGATTTCAGGGGGTCCATTCTGCTGCCCATCCCTGTCTACCAGCTCAGGAGGCCAGTTTCCCTGAGAAAAACCAGTCTTACTGTAGAACAGTGAGACAAAGAAGCCAATTAGTACATCAGTCTTTTTCTGATCTTTGGTAACTTTGATAATATTCCCTCTATACCCAATAAAGAATAGAGATTTTCATTTCATTTCCTTTTTTTAAATTAATTTTTGTATTTATAAAAACATTTTTATTATCCTTTACATAAGTGATCAGATTCAGTTCTGAGATTTTTCCTCTAATTTTCTTTCTGCATGACCTAATGACATCCTTAAACATTTCCTTCCCCTTTATCCAAACACATACACCCTGGGTTTTTTCCGGAGATCTTGTGAAAAGCTCCCGGCTCCATCAGGTCAGTCTTCTTTCCTGCCACCTGATGTTTCAATGTCTCTATTCCTAAAACACAATGTTCAAACAGGGGTTTATGAAACATGTCTTTCTTTAAGCCAGTAATGCTATAAAGTGAATGCATACCTTTGATAATAAGATTTCAGAATGAAAATACATTTATATTCATAATGGTGCCATTCAGTGCTTTTCTGCTGCATATTAAATATATCTAGATATATTTAGTCTGTTTTAATTTGAAAACATCCTCTTCCTACTGTTCGTAAATTATACAATTAGGGTTTAAATTTGTAACAAACCTTCAAGTATTTTATAGCATTAAATTTACTTATAGAGACTTTAATTGGGTTTATTTGTGCTTCCTCTTACTGAAAATCTTTAGAGCTGCTGTAAATCAACATACATCAATTTACTTTTGCAGCAGATCTAAATACGAAGTTACTACCTTATAAAAAGGTCTCTATCAAAAAAGAAAAAAAGTCTCCATCCAAAATCCCCTTTGAATCTAACAAATTTTATCCTGCAATAACTTACCTAACACAGGTATTGCAGGGAAGTTCTGAGATATCATGCCTACATGACCAATACAAGAATAAGATTTCCTCTGAAAACCTTAATAACTATTTCTGTGGTGATATGGCAGTACTATGAAGAAATTAGCAAATAGGAAGAGTACTTTCTTCACTTTTGCATAACAAAGGCAATAGTCCACTTAGTAACTTCAGGAATTCAAGTCATCAAGCCACAGAATGTGAAAGCAGCATGAAGATGTAAGCTATGCTTTTTTAAATACACCCCCTCTTCTCTAGATGGGAAGGAGAAATTGAGGTTTCACCCCTTGGATGCAGATGTGGAAAATCAGTTAATAGTGCTATTAGACTCTGCAATTTTATAAAATGCAGCTCTTGATTTTAAAAAGGAGTAGAATGCAATCAAAACAAGATAGCTTATATTGACTTGTCTGGCTATATGCCTGATGAACACCCGTGGTTCCTGCTAACACCTTTCTACCTTGCTTCATCAAGTTTCACGCTTATCCCTCAGAACATAGCTCAAAGAACAATTTAATGAACAGAGTAGTCCTCTGGTGAATATACAACCCAGTACAGCTTTCAAATACACCAGGAGAGCCAAGGTCTACTGCTACTGACTGGGAAACAGGCTCAGTTATGAATGGCAAAATGGAAAAATCATTGGCAGGGTTATGGAGAAATACCCACTGTACTTTACATAAAAACATCCCTAGAAAATGTTGCAGTTTCAGGGTTAAAAATGTTACAAAAATGCTGGATGTGAAGTCATTTATGACTGTAAAAAGAAAGGGGCAACAGCCTTCTGGTGTTCAGATATACTAACAAAGTGCTGCTGCAAGTGCAAAGGTAGATTCACAAATCATTATTATATTCGGAAAGTGCATTTGTTGTTTCTGGCTTTAAAAAAAAAAAAAAGAATACCTTTCTAAAATGTAAAAATGGTGGTTAAAAGGGTGGGGAGGTGTAATGTGAATATATACACATATCCTAAACAAATACACATACAAACATATACAGACAACTTCTTAAGGAGCTTGACTGGCCCCCGGAAAACAATACTTTTTAAAAGAATAAAGTTATAAGTCTCTGTCTGGTTGGATTTTTTATATAAAAACCTATTTTCCTATTTCTTTTTTGTTACCAACCCACTTGTATGATGTTTAATCTATAAATATTTATAAATAAATATAATCTGAATATGAGGACTCAGTTTCCCTGTACCAAATTCAAATACCTAACCCAATTCTGCTCTTTCAGAGGTATCAGGACATAGACACATGTACTGAAAATGCTCATTGCTGTCTATCCACAATCATTTTCCCCTTCCATGCTGCAGAAACCAATTCCCATTTTCAGCTTGTGCTTAGAGGAACATTTCAAAGAAGCAACCAGCCTCTCCCAGTGCTACTTTTCTTAACTTAACCACATTACCACTCCTTCATGTAATTTTAACTTAGTGCCTGAGAACAAAAAAAAACGACCACAGCATTCAGCTGTGGATGTCAGCTGTCCCAGATGAAGTGGTTAGATCAACATGTCATGAAGGAGCATAAGCCTCCATGGATGAATGAAAGGATATGAGCTTTTTCTCAAAGTAAACTCCAGAAAGCCCTATTGTGGCAGACAGACTAAGGAAGTTTCCTTTTCTGAACATAATTAACATGGGAGTAATACATGGGTAGTTTCATCTGGGCTAAAGAGAAACAACTTTTGAGCTCCTAGAAAATAAATGAGTGCCATTGTTAAGCAAGAAACTACACAAAGTTGCTCAAAGAATTTTTTTTCTATGCTTTAGTATATTTTTTAGGATGAAAGAATCCATAGTAAATCAATTTTTAAAAAGACCAAGTTAAAATTCACCAAAATGTGATATATATTTAAATTGAGCCTGGAACTGAAAAATGCGAGACTATATTTAACAAAAAATGGATGTTTTGTTTCATACTTTAATTACAAACCTTTGCAAAACCACCAGTTGCCACAATACCTGATTTCTATTCTTTTTGCTTAAATAGCCTTGTTAATTAACCTGCTTTTAAAGGACAAGCAACAGTTTTCTCTTTTGTTTCTATTCTCAGTTTGAAAAGACAAAGTAGAATAACAGATATTTTTCTCTAATTTTTTGGGTTTTGATTTATGATGTTTTCAGTGTTACAAAAGTAGTGGGTCTCATCCATGCCCTCACATTCCCAGTTGCCCACAACAAGGCACATAAACACCTCTGCTTTATAGTAGATAAAAAGACTCTAATCCTTCCAGCATCACCAGAATATAGGGTTCAGAGGCTAAACCAAAATTAAAAACTATCCTTCATGACACATAAAATTATCTGAATGGAAATAGACCTCAAGACACAAAGTCAGTCCCTTCTCAGACACTTTTTCATGTGAACTGGTAATGAGCAAGAGAAGATGCACACACCACTGCCTTTTATGCACTACTGTGTCACTGCTTGTTCTCAGACTGTCCAGGTGCTTTTTGCTAACACCAGCTCTTTGGTGTGATGAGGCTTTCTGCTCCCCACCCCTCAAATATCTTTCCATCCATAAGAAAAAATAGAGAGAAGTAAGAGATACCTTCCCCGCCCCACAACAACAACAAAATATGAAGAAATACCGGGGTCTGATTTTGGTTACTTTCACACAGACAGATACAAAATTTATTGCAAAAGGGATGTGGAAATATAGACACAGTGCTAGTATGACATTTTTCTATGTATTACCCCACTCATTTTCCCTTGATTTAATCAGTGAAAAATTCTGGGCTTTACACAACTTCCTTAGAAAAGTTTATCTAACCCAAGCTGAAATTAAACTGATCCAAAATTAACTTCAGAGTTTTGCTAATTTTGTCTAATTTTGTCCTGGGTAACTTAAGCTGAAACAAGTAAAGAAATCCAATACTCAGAGATTTTTGTGTGATTTGTACTTTAAAGGGGAATCTTCCACTTTCCAGGGCTCTGTGGGTCTACTCTTAAAATATGGTGAATGCTCCCACCATGTCAGGACAAGGACCCCTAGCTGACAAATCCCATTCTTTTAAGTAACAACACCCCCTTGAACTTGACCAGAAAAGGCTGCTTAAAATTGGTTTGAAAATATTATAGTTCCTTTCCAAGCAATAGACATTAAATGTGCTATGCAAATGTTGCCAATTATCTTACTGCAAAAAATATTATTAATCTATTCAATGTAAATACAGAATTTGTATTAATAACAACAGTTTCCTTTTCATTTCAGTAAACTTGAACTAGTGACTTTCTGTATGTTTATATTTCTTCTATATGGCTCTCACAGATAGTCTTTCACAGACGAGCTGGAGTCTTGATCATACCAGTATATAGCCACTAACTTACATTTCTGAAGTAACAGGTCAGTAAAGATTTCTCACTCCTAGTTCTCCAAGTTCAAGCCCATTAATCCTTATACAATTATTTTTATTAATTATATTGCCAAATGTGTGAAAGTGCAAAGCACTCCCCTTGACACAAGCACAACACAAAAATTGAAAACACAAACCCCTCGCCTACGAAACCCAAGAGAGCTGCTCATGGGATCACGGGCCACAGACCCCCCCAGACTCTACTCTTGCTGCACCCTCACTTTGCTGCCTGCCACCAAAAACATTCTCACAATATTTTTTTTCTCACTAAAATAGTATTTGAAAGGTTTAGGAAGCTATTAACTATCTGAAAAAATAATTAGAACAGTCACATTCCTAAGTACCTCATAATCTAGTATTCAAGGGAATCTTGCAAAAACACAAACATTTTGGATTATAATAGTTTCCTACTTGCTTCTTTATAATCCAGGAAAATAACTTCTCCATTGGGAACAGAATTGCACAGATAGAACTGAAGAGGAGTCCAGCTCATGTTGTCTTATACACTTTTCTTATGGCTGTATCACTAGCCCATTTAAAACTCTGTTTAAAGGCAGATGTGTGTGTCTAGTTGATTCAGCATATATTTGGAGTTTCAATAAGTAGACGTCTGACCCCAAGAGTGATTAGGCATATAAACATTTTTAGCTCTTGGTTTGATATATGTCTTTTGGCTGATCAGTTTGCAAAATATCTATTTGTACTTGTGCCAAAAAGTCAGTCTGCCATTTCCATACAAGCCTCCAGTTTGTGCATCAGCACTTTATAAATCTCCAAATAAAATCTACCACGTTTATTTTTCTTAGAGAGAAAATCCCATTTAATAAGCGTGGGCCTCCTTTATTTATATGTATTTTTCTATTGAGATGGTATCTGTACACTTCATAAGTAATTTCAATGTCTGAGTGTTTTTATTATGGAAAGAGAAAATAAAAATAATACTAAAAATATATTGTATTTCTACTGTGGGCTTTATCTACACATAGCTTAAAGCGCATAATCATCACTTTTTGGCTGATGGTACTGCAAAAAGACTAGTGTTATGATAGAAAGGAGAGAAAAAAGGCTTTCCTGGAGTTAAGCCAATATTTTGTCAGCACCCTGATCTAAAGGACACCCACTCTCTTTTTGATAGTGTTTGGTTCCTTCCACTATGTGTGCTTTTTCAAGTGTTTAATTTCTTGAAGTAAATTGTAAAGATCATCCTTAAAGGGTGTCAGAAAATACTTTATAACGTATATTTATCAAATTTTTTGCTCTCAGATCCTGTTTGATATACACATTTTGGCTGATTAATATTCAAAGTATCTATCTGCAGTTGTGCCAAATATAAATTTCTATTAACAATTTACTACTCCCCTTCGCCAGAGAAGGGGATTTCTCACCTTCTGGTCCAGGAAGGAAAATGTCAAACCAGTATAGAACTGAATACCCCAGTAATCTCAGAACATTGGTCATTGCATTCACCCCAGCCTCACTGGTGGCACCATGACATATGGTCCCTGTGCTGTGGGCAGTAAGTGGTGCTTCCAGAGATGGCTCAGAGCCTTCTCCTTCATTTCTACTGCACAGGGCTCTCAGAAGGCCTCCATGCTGCCATGTAAGCAGCTGTGATTTTATCCTGGGCAACCTGGCCTTAAAATATTTAATCCAGGATATCTTAACAGCATTGCAAGAGCAGCCTCAGAGGCTCTGTACGTTCAAATATTTATGCTTCCTGGGTGAGTCTGGCAAGAAGTGCTGCCAAGTGTACCTTTATCAGTGTCCTATGCTGGCTAATTTAAAATTAACTTGGGCACAGCCTACATGAGTCGCAGCAACGTGTTTGACCGAAACCACTGTGTCCCTCCAGGCAGGACACCCAGTTCAGGGGGAAGGTGGAGGTGAGAAGATCATTTTATGATTCAAAGATTCAAAACCTCAGCTTCTTCACCAACTGGAGAGACTGACTGTGTTATATAGCACTGTATAGCAGGGCTGGAGAGAGCACCCTCACTCAAGGGAGATGCAAAAGAGGAGACCAACAAGTATTTTGTAGAGAACCTGCTCAGGATGCAGCTGGCAGCTGTGACAAAGGTGCGCAGAGGCTAGTCTTTCACACCTGTGCTCACAAGGTGCTCAGAGACCAGCGGCCTAATGAGTAAAATTAGGGACATCCTTCACACCTTTCATAGGCAGGAAAGTAGTTTTCAGGAATCGGCATTTATCAGAAACTTTTCCTTTTTTAAAAAAAGCCCAAACACTGAAGAAGTGGGAGAGGAAAATAAAGGCATGTGCAAATTTTCTCACTTTCTCCTATAGAGTTTTTTCTGAGTATTATTTGAGAATGGGACCCTGAATATTTTTCTTGATTGTCTCCTTTTGAGTCAAAAGCACTTAATTAATGTACAGAGATCAAGTTAAATAATGAAAAAATACAAAGCATCTTGGTGTGTATTTATTTACAGGATTGCTCCAGCTTACCACACACTGCTGTAAAAATAATTCACTCGTTTTTCAGTGCCTTTCTAATTACACACACAGCCATATCAGGCAAAATGAAAGCCTAATCTCTTTTCAGGAGATAGCACGTGCAGTTCCCTGCCATAGAAATGACCCAGCATGTAGGAAATCACAGCTCCTGCTGCTTGGTGATTTAAACGGAGTAGAGCCCACTCGGTTTCTGCATCCCTTGTAAGATTCCCTGCTCCACCAAACCACGTATTGTGTTTGAGTAGCGCTCGGCATAACCAGCAGAGCGTTTCACTTAGACAAGACTAAGTAGGAGTCTTAGGAGTAGGAGGAGTAGAATTTGCTGTTAAAAGTGAATAGCAACAACAAAAAAAGAGGAAGTAGAGAACTATTCGGGGAAGAAGTGTTCGGGGAGGAAGCGTTCCGTGCAGGATTATCTCAGGTTTCTCGTTTCCTAGGAACGTAGTAACTTCCCCGTGGGTTGTTTTGTGGGCGGTGTTTTTGAATATATGCTAATTCAGCTCGGCTGACAGGGAGAGGAGCCGTGTGTCGGTGCCACAGCTCTCCTGACCGCCGGCAGTGGCCGGCGGCTGCGGCCGAGCCAGGCCATGGGCTGGTGCTTGTGACAGGGTCACTCGCCCTCCCGCCGGGTCGCCTCTGCCACCAGCAGCGGGGCCGACATGTGCCTATGACCATGGAGATGAAGGACTCGGGCAGCGTGGTGCTGACAGCCTATCATCCCCACAGCCCGGCCAGGATCCCGGGCATGGAGCAGAGCTTTGTACAGGATATCCCCCCCGGCCATTCGCCCACCAGCAGGTAAAGCCTGAGGGGTGGGGAGCGGTGCCGTGCCCCGATGTTCTGCCGGTGTCGGACACTATTCCCCGAATAGTGTGTTCTGCTGACCGCGTATCAGCCTGAGAGCTCGGACACTTCCGAGCGCTGTGCCCCGCACATTTCTTGTCTCCGCCGGGGAAGTGATTCAGCCCAGGGGTGCGGATTGGGAGGGGGGAAACACGAGAGCCTATTTTAAATCTTGTAAGTCGACAGCTCGGACCAGTTTCCTGCCCAGGATACTCCACAAGACAATCCCTACGAAAAAAGGCACGTGAATCAGGCTTCTGCTCAGGTCGTTTAGGACTGTGTTGCCAAAAAGTGAAGTGGCGGGACTGGCTGAGCTTGCAGCTCAGAAAGTTGATTCTGGCTTTGGTTTAGAGGATTATTTAATTCCTTCTCCGTTCACTCACCAGGTCAGAACCTATCCTTGTGCTTTTCTCTGTGAAACTGAAGTAGCTGCTTTGCTTTGCACACCCACATACTCACAATGGGAGACTGCGCCCTTAAAGACTTAGTCTAAATAACGAAAATTCCTTTCTGTTGCAGGAAACGAAGTATTGTCTTAATTAATGCAGTCGTGTGTATGTTTACCTTCCTGCCTTGTAAGAATGCATGTATTTGCACAGTTCAAAAACAAGCGGTTTGAGCAGTTTTACTATTTTAGAAAACCTGATCTTTCTCCTAAACGTATATATCTGAGTTTTGCAATTTTCTCCAAAAGAAGTGATATAAAAGTTCATACTGTAAAAAGTTGAAGAAAGTGGGAAATCTTGCATTATGGCTTGACTGAAAAAATAAGAACTAAAGTTGAAGGAAAAGCAGATGGCATTATCCCCAGAATTAAGTCTGTGTCTTCCCCAAATTAAAAAAAAAAAAAAAGTTATTTACTTAATATTGTTTATTTATAGCCAAATAGCTATTTTGTTTTCAATGTCATTATTTAGATTAGCTGCATCTTCCTGTCCTTTGTGTGTTTCGATGGCTGTCTCATAAAGATAGCTCCTTTGTTCTGGTAAACTGCTGTTGGAGAGCAGTACCAAAATACACAATTACATGTTGAGGAAAGAAACGGAGTCTGGGCTTTTAGACGCAGTAAGAATGGCATTTGCTACTCAAAACAGAGAGCAGTGGTTTGGCATTGGGTTACAGGGAAGCATGTAGTTTTTCCCCTGTGCTCTTCCCTTAAGAAGAACACTAAACTCAATCTCCCTTTGAGTTTGTGAGCAACAGAATTGTGGTGTTCTGCTGTTTTCTTGTAGGTGTGCTAATTGTTTTAAAACGCACTTGAAACTTTTGCTCAGAGTGTATGAGGGTTTAAATGACACACATAAATCACATGCATATCACCTACAAAAAGCAGAAGTGCCAATTACAGTTCCTGAAAGAAAAAAAATAAAGCGGATCCTGTCATTTTGATGAGGAACGTATTTTGGAAGCTCCTGCTATGAGGCAAAGCCATGTGTCTTCTCTCTCTATGTCTACATATCCATAAGATTTTGGTGCTGTCTCCACTTTCTTGTCCTCAACTTCCCGCAGCTGTCTAATAGCAATAGCCAAATTCTGCCATATGGGCAGTCAGTGGCTGTCTGAGTTTCCAAGGCCTGTTCAAGAGAGGGATTTTATTAACCCAGCATGAAGTCCTGTGGAATGCAAAACCCATGAAGGCAAATGCACTGAGTGTTTTAGCAAATGGTAAAATAGGCTCTGGTTTAATCCCTACTTCATCTTCTAAGAACTCTTTCCTGGACTGCATTTTCTGTATAGTTTCCTCTGCCGCCATCCTAATGCAAGAGGTTTTATTATAGAGTCTGTCTGGTGTTCCTTGATCCCTAGGGCAGCTACCCACACTATGGCATTTAAAGTCCTTAACTCTTCAGGAAAATGACTCAAAAAAGCATGAAAAGAGCAGAAGTGTCACCCATTTCTTGTTCGATAACAGAAACAGTTGGGGCCCAGAATCTGATTTTCCTCTGAAGTCAGCTGCTTAAGTTACATGTAGCCCTAATGCAGTCTGTACTCAAGATGTTTACACATAAGAATAAGATCTGTCTTTGATATTAGCCTTCGATTTGATAAACTGCTGACCAGTTCTCTGTCAGCCTAGGAATCAAGATACTTCATTTTCCTTTCTCTCCTCAGAACATTTTGCTTACTCTGGAGTGATACACTCTTTATATTAGAATAGCTCCACTCACCGGAGTCAAGCTTGGAGGTGTCTTCCAGTTTTCTCTTGCAAAAACTTTCACTTTGGAAACCTTCCAATCAGAGTTTTCTCACAAAAAGTGGAACCTAATGTCACCTCAGGCAGCATTTAACTGCACCACTCCCCACCATTTAAAACACACAAAAAAGAAGGAAATATTTAGGTAACCAACATGAGCCCGTGAGTAAATGAGTAATCTTAAACACTCTTGACAATCCAGACCATGTACACAAAAGGTTACACTAACAGATGCATCAGACCACTTGGATTCCTGTTCACACACAACTCTCACAGGGCCAACCAGGCTGGCATCCTCTGTGCATTTCTAAAACACACTGCCAGCATCACGGTCAGCATCAAGTACAGCAGCTGCAAGTATTTCCATTCCTAAGCCCAGTGGGTAGGAAGCCCATCATAAGTTAGGGGATAGTAGCTGGTGGGGTGTAAGAAGAGCAGGAGAAAATTTGCTTTAATTGCTTTGAATGGAGGATGCATCAGTGGGCAGTGAAGGATGGAGACTTCATAAAAGTAATGAAGAGGAGTGTGGGATGAAAGTTTGACTGCATAGTCATGCCATCACCAGTTTGCAGAGGAGAACTCTAGCTTCCAAATGTAGTGTTGGATAACATCAACAAAGTGGTTAAGAAAAGGGACCACCCATCCTCCAGAGCAAGAGTTCACCAAGGGGACCAAAGACAGTGGTACTTAAATATCTTTGCTTCAGTTATCCGTATAATTCAATTCTAACTTTCTCCATTTCTTGCATCTTGCAGACTTATTTAACCAGTTCTATACATGGGCTGGAGTTAGCCCTGAAAACTGCACTGTTGAGTTTCTTAGAGCTCCAGCAGAATTCTCCAGACAAACTTTCCTTTAATTCTGCTGATGTAACTAGCAAGTTCATTTTCTATTTTTCTCACGGGATATTAAGGTCTCTTTCCTCAGCTTGCCATCTGCTTTTATGTGCATTTTACAAGCATTTATAGTACTCGTATCTATTTTTTAATTTATTAATTGCTTGTGAGAATTAGGTGTTGGGCAGATCTCTGTTCTGTTTGCTTGGCAGGCTAGCTCTACAGCATGAGTATAGTGGGAAAGATTCCTGTTCTTGTGGCAACCCCATCACTCTTTTTTAATCCTGTTTATTAGAAAACAGATGTCACAAGTACCGGCACCAAAGAACCCAGACTATCACACTGTCCCTGTCAATACAAATCCTGTCCCAGTGCAAAGGTAAAAGTGCTGATTTATGTTACATAATGGTCCACTTTGACTTCCTCCTTTCAGAGAATGAAGGACTTTGTAGTTGTGCACAAATACTGCTCCTGGATTATATAGAGGAAAAGTGGGGCCATGGCCATATGTCTTTCTCACATCCCCTTTTTATCCCGTTAGGAGTAGCTAGGAGGACTTATTCCTGTGCTCAGAGGAAACAGGCATGACCTCTTATGCCAAATGGCCAGTGAGCTCTCTAAGGTAATTATGCAATTAGGGGAAGACAAAGCATTCCTAAGTGAGTCATGCTCCAGCTTTCCTTGACTCCAGTATGATAATTAGTGTGTTCCTCTGTTTGCTACCAGCACATCTACCAACAAAGAACCCATCCTGCACTGCAAATCACAACATTTTCACTGCAATGAGTGGCTGTCACTTATGTGTGCATGAAATAAGAATTAAGGGAAAGAAAGAGCATGTTCATAGGGTTTTTTTCCTGCAGAATAGGGTGACAGCAGCTTTTAAAGTGCACATCAGACCTTTTATACCTGAAGTAACTTTTTCAATCAATAATGATGCAAAGAACAGCATATATACCACCAACCCTAGGAGCTTGCTACATAGGGAAAGGACAAAGTACATGTCAGCACTGTTGATCAACACAGCCAAGAGCCCTTCATACCTTTTTCCCTAGTCAACTGAAAGTCTGGTACTTCCAGTTGTTTCAGAGAAATGCCTTCCCAAACTCTTTGCATTCAGCATGTCTCCCTCCTCCTGCTGTCAGTGGGGTGACTTTCAGGTAGACATCACTAAACTGAAGAGTGAAAAAAGAGCAGAAATATTTTCCACATTGGTTGAAAAGTACTGTGTGGATTGAGTTACCTGCTGGCAACTTCCTCTCTAAGGCTTGCAGATTTGGAGCTGACAGTCAAATCGTTACACTGGACAAGCATGACACCAAATTGTTTTGCAGGATTCATTCATCTTTGCAAGCCCCAAGATACTACAGATATATGTCAAGGTGAGGTGAAGTGTCCTCAAATAATTTCCTGGAAGGAATACAACTTTGGGAGGAGTCTTTATGCACCAAAATTTGTCTTGTGACAGGAGGAGCTATGTGAACAACTCAGGTTTTATCCCAACAGAAACAGGTTTTATCACACAGAAGTAAGGTCTGTATGCCTTGAGGCCAGGTGATCTGGGTTGGATTTCTGTCAGTGCTGATTGAGCAGCTCCCCTCTCAGTTGTATACAAGTGATGTCAAGAATGTCTTCTTGGTGATGCAGGATAAACAACCTTAACTATTTTGCATGTTTATCTCACTCTATCATAAACTTCCCCAGAAGACAAAAATAAAAATCTGGCTCTTTATCCACAGTAAATCTTGACATGACTTGGGCCTTTTGCAGTAACTTGGACTCCAAAGCTATTTAAAATTTTAAAATGTAATAAATGTGATAAAGAAAATCCGACAAATCAGTAGCCCAGAAGAAGACAGCATTGGCGCCAGCTGGGCAAAAAATAAATTTTGTGGAAAAAAATAACCCTTGTTGCAACTTAGAGAAGCTTTCTAAAATATGATTTTTAAAGTATATTTTCATAGATGCTAAGAATGATAATTCTTAATACAATATTTACCAGGAGGATGCATATAAATAAGTCAGACAATAGTAGACACGCTTTTCCTGTAGGCTTTAGAAATACTTACAGCACGTCCTCTGGGAGCCACACTGAGGAATGTAGTATTTATAGACAGCTCCTCATGTTATGGTTGAAACTAGAGTTGGCTTCTCTGGTTTCTTTTAGTTCGGTGCTCCTGCTGCTCTCCCTGGTACCTCCATATGTAGAGCTAATGAAAAACATCTGGCACTGTCCCTTTGATCATTTTGTTTGGTTGAGCATTTAGCCAGCTGCCCCATTCATTTTTAACTAAGTCACTTAGCTCTGATTACATGAGGGTTGGAGCTGCCTGCAAAAAAAATGAGTACGACCTGAGAGCTCTGCATGCCCTACACAGTTATCCTGACATCACTGGCATAACAAACTGCCGGGAATCCATAACCTTAGTGTTACTTTTGCATAATAATTCTGTGCAAATGTGTGGAAAATATGCAGAGGTAGTAACTGCAAGACATGACTGTGGAGTACTAGTAAAAGTACTTAGCTAGAACAGGATCTGAAAAGCACCTGGTTAATGCTGTACAAATATAGAATCACCTGAAATAGTGTGGGGTATCCACAGCAAACAGTCAGGCTAACATCCTGGATTTCAGCTAACCACAGCTAACCACAGTAGAGCAGCCATTTGGCCCACTGCGATGCTTAGCTCCAGCTGGCCAGGCAGCACAGCAGAGCCAGCCCAGCTGGCAGCACATCTGCCAGAGGGGCAGGACCATGCTTTTTGCAGCCTTCAGGTACCACCATGGTGAGTGCATTCAAAGAGCACAGGAGAGGAACTCAGAGAATAGTGCCCAGAGTCCCATCCCAAGGTGATGACTGAAGAGAAGCATCTTTACTAGCATTTGGGGGCCCCTTTTCCTGCCTCCTTTCTCTCTCAGTGGAAATCCACTCATACCACCCTGGTCTTCCAAGTCCTGTCTGAGTGCTAGGGACTCAGAACAGGGAGACAGAAAAAGAATACAAGGGGGTGGGAAGAAGAGGGGAGCAAAGGAGGACAGAAGAAGGACCATTTTCCTAGGTGTATTGCCTGATTCACATCCTTGTGTGCAAATAAAAGAATCCGGAGTGAGAAAATAAAGAACTCAGAAATGTTGTTTTGTGGTGGGGAAATTTACAGCTGGGCCTCAAGTCCCACCAAACACATGGGGTTTGGAATGGCATTTAAGTAGTGATTTTGAAGTCAAAACATGAAATGGTTTAAAAGACAGGACGTTTGAAAAAGTGCGCTATTACCCTGAAGGACTATTTCAGCAGAGATCAGCAGAAGTGCTTGAGTTGGCATCCCTTGTAATTAATGCAAGGAAAAGATTGATGATCTGTCAGGGAGCCCTCATTTCTGTAATTCATTTTCTTCCCTGCCATATCTTAACTTTCCAGACACTGTCAGAGTCTCTGAGGAGAGTGGAATAAACACTGGAGCAGGGAGCCTTTTATCAGCTTGTTCGTTTAAAGGCAGTTGAGTTGTCTTATTTAGGATGCTATGTGTAATGCTCAGCTACTGTAAGTCTGTGGGACTTTCATATGCATAAAATCATCCAGTTTAGGATGGACATGTGTTGCATGCTTAGGCAGAAGGCAAAGGAGAGACAGAAATCTCTCCAACTAAATGTTGCTGTTAATGGATTTCCACCTGAGGACTACACAAGCCTTTTTTAAAATCTCTTGGTGCAGAAGGTCCTCTGAGCAGGTAATGAGCAAGAAGATAATGACCAGAAGACTTTTTGTGGAGGGTAGAAGAGCCCTACCAGAAAGAGACCTACCAGAGGAGAACAAGTATATATGGAGAACAAGTATCAGATGTAGAAGTCCAGCTGTGTTGACATAATTTAATAGATGAAGGATGAGTAAAGCAAGAGACAAGCCAGGGAGCTGTGTTTTAAATACCTCAGGACATCAGCCATCAGGTTACTCTCACTATTTGCTACCAGAGATGGAAGAGGCTCTGGAGCTGTAAGTCTTCATATTTTACTAGAACTAATAAAAAAACCCCTAGTTTTCAAATGGTCAGACTTGGGAAGGGCATAATAAATGTATAAAGGCCTGAATTTGACTAATGGAATAGTAGGTTCTTTGCTAACTACACCCCTGCATAGTCTGCAGAGAGCCAAGACTCTGAGTTAATCAATGCAACATATAGGTATGGCAGTGGAGACCCTCCTCACCATCAGTTTCTCCTTCTCTGGCTAGTAAAATTCAGAACAGAATATCATCCAATCTTGTTTTCTGGCCCAGTGATTATCATACCTAGTGGTCAAGAGGGAATTTAGAAGTGAGAGTGACAGATCCTGTTTAAGGTTAACCTTAGTATAAGAGCAAGAACTGGATAGTTGAAGCATTCAAACTACCATGAATTAGCCCTTTCTTTCATTCTAATTTAATAAAACATCAATAATAAATCATGCAGTGAAATATCAAGTGGGATATGAGTCTTGTTTATACATATGGACTGAGTTAATGGACAGTTAGGTGTAGTAAAAGAGGTTTTACCTCTGAATTTAGTGGAAATGGAATCAAGTCATCAGAACTCATCTTTTTGTCAATGATTTTGCTTATAAGACTTGATCTGGTTATGCTATCTCCTGTCTCAAGTCAGGCTGACTTCTTTAATAGTATTCTTAAATAGGGCATCTGTATGAAGTCTTAGATAATGAAAACATGAGTGACTAGGCCTGTCTTCTTTTTTGCAATACTTCCCTCCGTTACTCAAATATTTTGAAAACTTGAGTTCTAAATATTTGTCTGGGTGTATCAGAGATGATTATAAAATCTTTGCTGTAAATACAGGTGAAACACGGAGTGCGGGGGCCTAGGACGTTCTCCAAAGATGTTTTTCAGGCTCAGCTGTCCTTGGCCATTTCTGGGCCAGATGGTGCCCATGTCATGCATGTGCAGGGAAGTGAATGGAAACAGTGACTTTATCCTGATGAACAGAGACAAGGAAAGCCTTTGTACTCAAGATGCAGCAAGATTTTAAATTGCAAGTGCTCACTTTTGGAGAGAGGGTGGGAAGAACGAAGCCAGGACAGCCTTCTAAGCAAAGGAAAGAGGTCTTTTAAGTACATGGGAATAATTTGTCACCTGCTGGAACAATTGTGTCTGCCTCATATAAGGTTGTTCTTGTATCTTCTACTCAGAGGATGCATTTCACTGTAAGACCCTGTGATCTGCTGCAATCCTTTGATGCTGCCTCGTTTGCATGCTTTCTTACCTCCTTCTTTCTTTCAATTAGCAAAAGCAGTTAATCCATGAGAATTTAACATTACTGGTAATGTGAATTTTGGAAGTATTCATTTATTCTAATTTACCGGTGTGTGTTGAATATGTGCGAGCCCATAGATGGAGCATGAAGTTTATGGTTACCCACATGTCATTGACAATTCACAGAGTATATGGCAAACATTAGAATTACTTGTCCCAAGTCAAGTCAAATATTAACTGGAATTTTCTTCAAGCATATTTGTTCAAACCATCTGTTGCCTCTGACAAAGAGCAACAATTAAAAATAAACAAGAGAACCTATGTCAATTTTTGAAGAGCCTTCTTCGTCATACAGGACCTCCATGTTCTGTATTTAGGAAGCACACCACATACTTTTGGGAGTGACGTTGATTCTGCAGCTATTTTGTGTGGTCAAAATGCATTTCATCCTTAATGGACTCCATCTCTTATGCCTTTTTTTAAGTACTAAATTTGTTTTACAAGATTTAGCTAACCCTGGCCTGGAGTTAACTGTGCCTCACTCAGAAATGCAGTAAGAACATGCAAGCCAAAACAGCTTGCTTCAGTCTACACTGAACACAAGTAAATCTGCAGTTAATTGCCTTGGATGTCATGCAACAATGAATCACTAGTTTTAAGTAATCAGCCACTACAGTACATGGAGTTTATGGTCATAGGTTGTCCTTGGAGGCTCATTTTCTCTTTACAGATTCAAACATGGGGTATGATATTCATGTGGATAACAAGGGTGTCTTACTCAAGAATTAACACTTAGTGTTATCAAGAATTCTAAAAGATACAGTTAAGTTGTAATTTTCAGAGGTAACCTTCTCCTCCTTACATGGAAGTAAGAAAGATGTGTATTGCTTTTTTATTTCACAGTATTTTTTTTCTCTCAGACACAGGTCACTGGAATTTGTGTACTATCAGTATTTAGGCCCAGCTGTTATGTCTGTATTGTGGTGAAAATCTGCATTACAGGGAAAAGAGAACCAAATAAAGCAATGAAAAAAAAAAGTAAAACCAAAGAGATTCAGTCTGACATCATATGGTTTAACAGCAAGGTAATAAATCCGTGGCTTTAATGCATATCAAGATTACCATGTAATGACTGCACACAGGAATTCAGAACATGCTTTCATGGGGTGGCCGCAAGCAAATCTGACCTCCCTCTGCCTGTGTCCAGGAGCTGTAGGGCCACGTTAGCACAGAGTTTGGCCCAAGCCAAAGAACAGCCATGGTGACGCACTACCTCGGCTGCAGGCCTCTGGTCCTGCGGAGCCCGTGTCCCGCCCACTGACACGACTGTAGGAAACTTGAAGGCTGGAATTCAAAGTGTTTAAACTAATGCTTCAGGACTGATAAGGGGGAAAAAAGAAAAAAAAAAGGGTATGTGTTTTTCTGAACAGGCCACTCTGCTGATTAATAGGTTAGGCTGGGTATTTTCAGGTTAAGGTACATAAACAGGTATAAAGTTACACTGTATTTTTCTCAAATGCCTTGCAGCCTGGAAGGGAAGCATTACCTAATTTACTTGAACCATAGCAGAATATCTTATTCTTCTGTGCAAATCAGATTCCTACAAGGGAAAAGCACATGAAAAAGAAGTGTTGCTTGTGATACTCACTTAGAAAAGCTTATTGACTACAATATGAAAGTATTCATCATCTGAATCCCTGTAGACTCCAGCAGAACAATCAAGGGTACAGCAGGGATTCAGCACTAGTTCTGATGAATAAATTTAAAGATTTTACATTTTTATTAGGTTAGATTTTTTTTTTCCCTTTAACTTAGGCAATCCACCTGAAAAGTAGAGTTCTGATTTTCTGAGAGAATAGAGCTTAAAGAATGCTTTATTTCTTAAACACGACTGAGGCCAGTCAGCATCTGAATATCCATTAGAATCTCCTTTCTAATTAAATTTCATCAGCTGGATCAGAAATATGATGGTGTTCAAAAACTGCGTTGAGCCACCTTCAAACACTGTAAGTAAGGTTTATTACCTTTATTTTTGAGAAGTCAGTTCACCCTTTGGTTTCTGAATCATTTCATGGCATTGATCCAGTTTTCAATTTTCAGTTATACTGAAAAAGACATTGACCGCTGCGTAAGTGGGTGGAAAAACATCATTCAGCAGTCAGCTGGGTATATCTGCTGAAAGTATGTCTGTAATTTTGTGAAGGAGATGGTGTTACTAAGAACAGATTGGTTTCTGAGACTGCCTTGAACCCAGCCAGCTGTAGTTAAACCCTCAAAGGCTGACAAAGTGCATTCCTAATTATATCAGTGGAGTGGATGGCTAGATTAAGTTACCTCCTTTGAGACTATTGGTGACAAGTTTCCATCACTGTGACAGATTTTGTATTTCATACAAACCAAGGGGACCTCAGGCTGTGGAACAATAAGAATGACCCAAATTCTGACCTGATACACACCTGCAGGACTACTCTAAAGCCCACAAATAAATCCCATTAATTCACTGGACATAATGATAACATTTGATAGGCAAATCTTTGACGACTTTGAATAAATTTGAATTGAGTATGGGATTAATCTTTGAAATTAAGTACATCAGTTTGCACCACGCACCAGAAAAAAAACCCAGAAAATCATTAACAGTGGTAAGAGTTTTTCTGGTATCTTTAGAGAAAACACATATTTATGGATTTGGCCATCTTCACAAGGTCTTAAAACATTCACTGACGTCAGTATACTTAAGCAGCTGGTATAGCTGAAGATAATAAGCTCAGTATTTATTTTTCTGTACTTTTCTATGATCTATATTTAGTTAAAAACTTAATGCACTTTTCCATCATTTTTAACTACCTATAAAATGAGTAAAGCTCTATAATGTGGTTATAGCAGACCAAACTTACCATCTCTTGAAGATCACTTGAAAGCTGTGAATAGATCTCAGGGATAAACAATGAAAAACAAACACATCCTTACGCACAGTGAGAGGAGTGACATATTCTTACAGAAGGGAAGGAAACTCTTAATCTTCAATATCAATTTCATATTTCATGAAAAGCATTTGCTCACTTTGCAAGACTGCTGTTGTGCATTTTATGTTTGGGAGACATAAGAAAAATTCCTGTTTGCTTGAGCTGACATTTCTGCCCTTTCTCACTCTTAAATTATGATATTTAAAGCCAGAGAGACAACACAGTGCTCTGTTCATGACACCTGGAAAATCCTGTTTAGAGTTAGGTGCTGTGATGGGCTGATCAGATAAGTCACTCTGGGGAAGAGCACAAGTTTGTTTTAACTGTTGAACTGTGGAGGCTGGACAGAGTTGAATCTTTGGATTGCAAACGTAATTGACATTTCATCACACTGAAAGTCAGACCTAGAACTCCTGGTGACAGTAGGCTTTGGGCTTGTCTCTGAAGATCTAGATGTCCTGTGTCAGCATTCTGCTGCTCTGTGTCTTTGGTACATGTTCTTCTTTTTTATCATTTATCCTATTCACTCCATTCTCTTACTTAGAAACTCCTAAATTCCACACAGGGATGAATCAGTTACTGAATTTCTCTGTAATTACATTTCTATTGCATCCACTTTGTGCATTTATTGGACTTTGATGAAAAACAATAAACTTAGCCAAAAAAAGTACTGAGCTACACAGGAAAGATAATTGAGTGGGGCAATTCTGTAATGGTGACCCATAATGGAAAAACTTAGCAAGTTCAATGGGATATTTTTCCTTTTAGATTCATCACAGTCACTTTTTTGGATTGCACTCAGAGAAATATACTTACAAATGGAAATATTATCACAAGTTAGCACTGGACCCCAAAATCCAAACAAAACAATGAAGCAACACAGACTTTCCTTCCTATTCTGATTGCATCACTGGAACCACTGCCTAATAAAGGGATTTTGTTTGAAAAAACTTCCTTCTGTGTTTTTTTACAGTGCTGTGTGTCTGCATTCCTGTTCATTTGTATGCTTGATTAGCTGAAATCAAATACAATGATGCAGCTCTCCAAGCAGCTATAAAAACTCAAAGTGAGCAATACTAACAGAAAAAAAAAAATTCTACGTTGCAATCTTCATGGGAATTACTGTGCAGAAGGCAAAAGAGCTGATGCAAAATATGTATATGTTATTCCTTCATCTTATTTTTTCATTTTGCAAGAGAAGTTTGTTTTTTAGTGGACTTCAAATAGTCTTGTGAACAGGTAACAGGTACTCTTTATGTTTCTGCCTTATGCACAGCTGTCCTCTGGCCACTAATTTGAAAGACACAGCTGGATTTTAAGAAATTCTGTAAGTATTAATTGTGGGATTTTTTTTCCTCTGCCTGTGATATTCTGTGTGCTTTTGGTATTACTTTTGAGTTTTGCTGAGTTAGTCTTTTGTGGTTTTGGAATGAGTACTATAGGTTTTAAGAACAGGGAAAGTATTTTGGTTTTTACAGGTGATGTTGTAACTTTTAGAAATTGTTGAATTGATTCTGATTGTAGAGATTAATTGAAATTAATAGAAATATATAGATATATTATTTCAGGTACCTAAGATAAGAAGATTGGTGGAGATTTGTGTCATCCTATCAGTATATTCATAATGTATTGCTTATGTAAAGATAAAAGAAAATAGTAGAGCACACATCAGAACAAGTAAGAAAACTTCCTATCATTAATAGAATCTAAAGGAATTTAGAAGAAAACTGAAAAGCAAAGGGTAAAGTGGCAATTAATTAACAATATATAAGGAGTGCATAAGTGAAATAGAAAACATACCTAAGATCTACTTTAATGGTTATGCCACAAGTGCCTCTTGCTAGGTAGTTGAGGGATTTTTTTGCATTTGCCTTGTTGTTGACAAAATCTTGGCTAGTCATTCTTTGAAAATGGGTAATATTTGACAGCATTGGAAGAGGTCTTGCTGAGTAGATACACTTTTCCATTACTAAATAGTGAAGTAAGTGAAGGATAGACTAAAACCATGATGAAAGTAGATGAAAGATCATCAAAATTCTTTAGCTGAGGCTTATTCTTGAATTCAGTGTTTTGTTTTGATGTGGTGCTTTACTTAAATTACTGATTTAATCATGCACTTGTTGAAATTAAAGCTGTTGAGAAGTACTGTGATTGGAAAAGAATGTTTATGACTAGAATATTGACTAGAGATTGTAGAAATTGTTACTCAGAAGTCTGAACAAGTAACAAACATACGTTACTGGGTGTTTTCACAAAGAAAGCATGTGAAAACACACATTCATAGCAGATGTGATGGGAGAAGTTTTTTTGAAAAGTCAGGTCTGTACATTTCTTTGATGCAACCCTTGAAGTGCCAGCGGTCAAATGATTTCCTACTCTGTATTCGAGTTTTGACTGCTATCCTATACAATATGTAAATAGGAAAGCCCTGCTTCCCTGGAAATTATGATAAGAGAGTAACTTCTTGGTTAGCTGTGATTGACCTCATGCTACTATCCAATGTTTGCCCAACAAAAATGAAATTAATTTGTTTTGTATGAAAAAAGCAATCAGATAATATCTTGAGTGGAAGGCCTTGACATAGACACATATACTGACTGTACCATATAAAATTTTATTATTTACTGTATTTTCTGATTTACTGTATTTCTAAGTACTTTGAACATTTTTTTGCTGGATGGGCTGGTTTAATCCCACTGACAAGATAAATAATGAGGGCAGCTCTGTGGCTCCTCTGAGTTGCTGTGGTTGTCTAATTTTCATTGGACACAAACTTTATCATAAACTTACTCTGAGTAGCCCTTGCCCTGTGTTTCCTGCAAGGTTTGCTGGATTTGACTTGCACATTATTAGTCATATTCTGTTTCATATAGAAACGTTCTAGACAAAATTGTTGGGTTGTACTTTTTCACAGATGGACACCTGGGGTTATTAATTGCATTGTCCAGTTGCTCATGAAGGACAAACTCGGGTGACAAAATTATAAGCTTGACTGTGGGATGTGCCAGGGGGTGCTCTGGGGTTCTCCTGATCATTTTCCCAGCTCATATCATTGCCTCAAAATGTTACAGTGAAGCCAGAAAACTTCTCCTGTCAGTTTCAGAACTGCAGCTCTATGGCAAATCTACGGACAGAAAGTGTAAGAGAACCAAAGAAAAACCTGCTCATAGACTTGTGTACCTCCTGCAGTTGTGACAACTGCATCTACGGGAGCATTTTCTGGAGGACACTCTAGAGGGCTAGGCAGTTCACAAAAGCAAAATGGCTTAGTTTTAGTTTGTTCCTTGTTTGATCAAAAGTTGTTGTCAAATTCCCACCAAACTCATCAGTGCTGTCTGGTAGTCAGCTATCTCCAAACTACTTTCATTCTTTCCTGTTCTTTCTGTAAGGGCTCAGAATCACAACCAAGCTGTGAAGACAAAACAAGCTGCCACTTACACTGTGAGCTTTTATAACCATTTAGGGACTTGCTCTTAGTACATGGCTAATAAAAAGAAACTTAACTAGGCTTTTACTTCTTTCATGACAGAATTACTTTGACTTTTAGTCCACATTTGCTGTGGACTAAAGTTTCACGTGACAGTTAATATAGCTTGGTTGCTAATTGGGAACTTTTCCAGCAGTAGCAAAAACATTATTTGTCTTAACTCTTATATTCATCTGAAACTCCTTTCCCTGGACCAAAAGAACTCCATAACTACACCTAAGAAAAGAATTTTCTTGGATGTAAAATAAAGGGGCATTACTGCTTCCTCCTGTCCCCACCACCAACTTTTGAGGTAGAAAAATCTGTGTTTCTCAAAAGTTCCAGGTCATGGTAGTCAAATGTCAGCTTCTTACATAACAACACAGCAGCAGGAACCATCACTAAAATCCTTACCTATTGAAGTTTAATTTATATTGGCCAATTCACTGGCATTATCATTCATCAGTTCCGGATCCACAGCACAAATAACTTGGAGAATGAAAGCTCTGAGACACATGTTAAGTTCATCTACAATTTCTCTCCAAGGCCAGGAGAAGATTAATGCAGTCATGAAAGCAAAGGTCTGGCGCCTCCATCAGCTCCTTTTCCAGTTGCCTGAATGCTAAAATGATCACAGAAATTTCCTCTTAGGTCTAACTGCACAACCCACACACATGCACAGCTCCAACAAAGTGATGACTTGCAGCCTGTGCAAAAATACCCCTAACCTGCCTGGCAGCCAGCTGGAGTGCTCTAATCCAAGCTCTGAGGCTCGGACTTGAGCCCAGGCTGCTCTGTCTTGAGAGTCAGCAGTGCCAGCAGTGCAGAGAAAGAGGCACGTGTCCCACCCTGGCTGGAGCCCATGTCCTCCCTGCAGCAAAGTGGCTCCAGCTAGGACAGCTTCCAGTGGGACAGTGCTCAATTTCAAAAACATCCATGTAAAAACTGGCCTCTGCACAAATCACAAGTCTGAGGAAGTTCTGGAGATAGTTGTGACCATGCTGAAAAGGAAAAGGAGGAAAGCCATGAGCTTGATGAAAAAAAACAAAGCAGCAACTAGGATTTGATTTTTTTCCTGCTGCCTCCTGGCAGGTGATCTCAGTGGATGCATGAGTGCTGAACACTGCCTGGCAGCATTCTCGCTTCAGTTCAGTTTGAACCCTGTTTATAAACAGGCAGAAAGTTGCTTTCCATTGTTCCTGCTCCACCATCTTACCTGCCCCCAACCCCAAAAAAACCCAAGGCATTAAAATAGCCTCTGACGCAGGCACTGATTCTCTCAAGTGCAGTAGCACACTCTACACGTTTGGAGAGCTCATTAGAGGACAGTCAGCATTTTCCTTCCTTCAGCAGCTCCCAGGTCCTGATGGTTCTTTTCCAAGCACTGCTGATGTAAGTTAAAAACAAGCAGCCGCTTTCCCAGCTCTTGCTTTAACTCCATATGTGCAAAAAGTTGATAAGGGGCAATTTCAGTGCATTGCACTCCTCTGCTAATACACATGAATTGTTTTATAGAAAAGGCATAGCAAAAGAGGGGGAAAAGGGAGAGAGAGATTAAAATGCAAACTAAATAACTTATTAATATGGCAAAGCTGACATAATGCCATCTGGTTTATGTCTGGTCCCTATTTGGAGCTTGATCCTGCCGGGTACTTAGTGCTCAGGCTGCTGCCTACAGCTCTCTCCAGAGCACACTTAATGTTTAAGTGCTTTACTGGATTGTGGCCAGTGTGCTGAGCACCTCAAAGAAATCAGACCTTGCTTAATTTTTCTAGTTCGTAAAAAAATTCTTTACAGCTCTGAGTCCTGGCACTTCTAAGTGAGATTTTTTCCTTCCCCACTCCACTCCAACTCCCATATTTTTTTATTCCAAACAGTCAGTTCCAAACAGGATTAGACCAGTGGTTGCCCACAGTGGAAACTCCAGAATAGACTGCTGGCCCCTGAGGAAACTCCAGGGGACAATATCCTCAGTTGAGCTGAGGTCCTACCTAGAGTCACTCAAAACTCCTTTTGCTCAGCATGTGAAAAACTTCAGCTATAGAGCAGAAGGGAGAGTGTGTAATAAATTCTTGGGCTTACTCAGCATATAGTCCAAAGGGGCAATAAGCTGTCAAATCAAATCAAAGAAATCCCTAGTAAACCAGAATTCGTGGTGTGTCTGACAGCACACACTACATTAAATATTTCAAGTCGATAATTCCAAAAGTGGCTGTCAACATGATGTGCAACCTCCGTGCACTCGACTTCCATCTCTTTCCAATAGTAGTGAATCTTTGTGAAGAGCAGCTGTAAATTACAATTACTATGTAAATTTTGAATCTTACCACCAGATTTGTAACTAGTCTGAAGACCATGGTGAAAAAGGAATGATAAAGCAAGCAGAGACACTTTCTGCTGTCATGGCAAATCTGCTCAAGGTTTCAGGGTCAGGCTGTTTAATTCCTCTATCAGCTGATCCTTAATACTCTAAAAATCCTTGAGGTGTACCCACTCACTGTGGTGTGGTGTCGCCTGTGCTCCGTACCCATTTGTTCACCCATGCATGTGTGTATTTGTGCGGGGTGTGTTTGTCACCTGCAGTGCATCACTGTGATGCTGAAGTGCAGACACCCAGCATTTTAGCCATGTGGAAGAAGCCCGCTCTCTAGGAGCACCACTTCTGCTCACCTGCCCCCTGCTCTCTCTCTGCTTCCACTACAACAAAGTTTTACCAGCATTGCAAACATCCATCTGTCTTCACATAGCTGATACATTCTCTAAAGAGCCTGCCAGAAAGAGAAACAAAAAGAAAAGAAATATGCACCTCTTTTCCTCAGTTATAAGATTAGCCTAATGCCTGAAAAAACCGAAAGTATGGTCCTGGATCATTGATTGGATTGAGTCCACATATGTCCATACCCTCTGAGACTAGAAACCATTCTTCACTGGACCAGAGCACTATGCCTTATAGGGCCCAAGACAGCAGCTTTAAAATTGCCATGTAATTTAGTATCTCTGGCCATGTAATTGGAAAATCTCTGGCTTTTTGTTTTTATTGCTATGCTTTTCTTGTACTCCTAACTTTCTGAGTGCATCTAGTGAGGAAGAAGCAATTCCGTCACTGAAATGTAGCTATCTTAGGGTTATAAAATGATGTTTTCTGCCTGAACTGCAATCAGAACATGGCTAGGGATCTCAGCACTCTGCATGGGCACAGGTGGGCTGCATATTGATGGTAAACAGTAATTTGCAGGATAGCTGGTACAAAGGACAGCAAGCAGGAGGTTTTTATGTCTGACTCACACCTCCAGTGAATAATAATAATAATAACAACAATAATAATAATAATATACACAGCAACATTTTCACAGCACATGGAAACAGACACAGGTGGCATAAGCACAGGTGGCATAAGCAGCAGACTGAAATTTCATGACCACTGTAAAGAGAGCTGGGTGCATGCTGGAATTTGTCCAGAATACTTGACACAGCACTGCAGTCCTATCAAGAAATGGATTCTCATTGGAATTCCTGGTAGGTGTTTTGCATCCAAACCCACAACTAGATGTTGGTGGGGCAGAGAGTAAGGGGCATCTTTGTCGGTTAGTGCTTGCATGTATCCTGCATGGGTGACATTCCCAGCTTTCACTGCCTCCCTTTATAGCACATGCTTTTCCCTGTCGATATAACCCACCATTAAGTTACCAAGTTATGTCCTATAAGACATAAACTGCATTCTCAGCTCTTATGAGGCCTTACAAAACACTTGTCCATTGGACCATCTGAAGAGCACTGTCTGCAATTGCATCAGCTGGCAAAGGAGGTTATTACTGCAGTCTTGGCAGTGTTGCCACAAAAGCCTTTTTGAAACACCATCTTTTATCAAATATCTTGAATTTTCAGTCTCTCTGATCCAGGCAGAATTTTCTATTAGTTTTAATAAACAATTTTCTTCTGTCTTGCCAATGCCAAGTAAGCTCTGCCCGTGAAACCATTGGTGCTGGGATCAGTACCAGCTGTTAAGTGAACAACAGGGAGCTCAAGAGCTTTGCTGCAACAGTGTTGCAGGAGGAAATAACTGTCAGATAACTATCTTGCAGGACCCCATGAAATCTGTGACATTGTCATGGGGCTGGTGTCCTCCTCAGGCTTCCCTCCTGGGTTTGTTCAAGTGTGAGAGGGACTGAGAAACAAAAGCTGTGAATGGCAGGTTCAGGCTGGCCCTGAAGTGCTCTTCTACCTCTGTTTGTGAAAACCATGAGTCCAGGTATATCTTGTTTGCAGGACAGTTCTGTTGAAGCTAGCGATTTCTCAATACTGAGGAAAGCCTTGATCTTGAAAACATGCAGGAACCCCATCCAGGCTTTTGAAGGCATTTGCATTTTATGAGGAGCATCCCCATTTCCCAGTGCCTTTGCCAGCCTGAGTCTCCAGTACCTTCAGCCATTCAGACCTGCACAATTAAAGGAAAAACACCACTTTCAGCAGTACTAGTTATGGTCTTGGTTCTTTAGGTGGCACTGACATGAGTTTGTCTGCACTGGGTGTGCCAAGTGCTGATCATGGTGGGCTCTAGGTCCCTGGGTTGAAGCCAGGAAAAGAGATCTGTGGCCTCAACTACAGCTCATGCTCTGTGGCAGTAGTAAATACTACTGTATTGACTTTTTTTTAAAAAAAATCTCATGCTAATATTTTCAAATGTCATATATTTTTTGATTTTTATGCTGAAATGTCTGTGATAGAATGGGTAACATAGATTCTTTCTTTTGAACTTGGTAATAAAAATTGGAGGTTTTTGTCCTGTCCTCTACTAAACAGGCATCCCAAATTCTGCCTGGCTGCAAAGGCCAGTTCTGCTTTCATGTCAAATAATTAGCAAAATCTTAGACTAAGCTCTTATTTATACACTGTAATTAGATATTTCTTTGACTTATGTATGTTCCTGTTTAAAGGAACAGACTTCGGGAATGGGCAATTTGTAACGGTTTGAGCATATTCAGAGTCACAGTTGTGTAGAGAAAGTAAAAATTTCTTTGTTCCTTTGTCTATTTGTGTCCAAGGGAATTTTCAGATGTGATGCCTATTTAGTTAGGGAATTTTTAAAGTCCTTTTATAGGAATACATTTCATGATTTACAGTTCCCACTGAAGTAATGCTACAATTAAATTAGCGTTACCTAATAAGTGAAACTAGTAAGGTATTTTGTCCAAATTAAATCTGTACCTTTAAGGAGAAGCAAATTGGTCATCAGAAACTCACCCCAGTTCCTAAAATAAAATTACTGGCCAAATATGAATCTGGCAGTTACTTTTGAAGTTACATTCATGAGGAACATCTGTTAATATAAAAATATCTTGATACATTACAGTGGTTTAGCTGTAGTTAGTTCAGAAGTACTTGGTTAACATCTAAGGGAGGAAGGAGAATAAATGTCTTACATTTGGCAATCAGTAAGCCAGGGCTTTTACCCATTGCTTGGCTTTGTTTGGGTTTAAACAATGTTCCTCTGTTTTTGCTCAAGCTGCAGTAATCCTTTAGCCCTTGATGTCATGCATCCTGGGTTTTCTATACTCTTTATAATAATCTTTGAACCCTCAGCCCACATCATGTTATGAAAATTCTTGTTTCGGAGTAGAGAAGCAGGCTATCATTTTAGACAGCAAGAACCCTACCCCTAACATTTCCCTGTGTGTCAGCATGGAGTAACATCAAGCAGAAGAAGTAAAAAAAAAACAAGTTTGAAAGATGGTTTGGGATGAGAAAAAGCAAAATGGGGAAGGCTCGGCAGAAAAGATTGCTTTTATGGGTCAGAATTTCACTTCTTTTGAGGAATAATCCAGACTGTACCTAGAAAACCTCTTTGAGGCAACAGTTGCTCCAGGGTGTAAACATGGTTGAACTCATGGTGAAGAATTGGAATATGGTTGGGGTTGGAACTAAATTATCTTAAAAGTCTCTTCCAACACAAAATATTTAACATTCTGTGGTTCCATTACTCTGTTGTCAGGCTGTTGCCAGAAATCAGCTCTGGAGAATACAGAAAATGGTAGCATTAAAGACAATCAGCTCAGGTCCTTCTTTCCAGGTGAAAACGGCTTCAGCAATATCATCATTACTATAGCTTATGTAACAATGCATCAGCAACATCAGCAATGCAAGCAATTATTTTCTTGTTCTTCTTGCTGTGTGACTTGGGAGTGTTTGTTATTCATGTCCTCCTCTGTCAGTTAAGTCTTCTTCCAGGCTCTCATCTTTTTATTTTTGGCCTTCTTGGTTTAGCTTTTAAAGAAATGTGGCTCTAAGTGACACTAAGTGGCTTCCTTAGGGAACTGTTCTGTAAATTTTTGGAATTAGGATAAATAGCAGCTTGTCCATGGTACTGCTTAATGCAAGAAGCAATACAGGCTTTTCTTGGAGAACCTAATAGGAGAATATTGTCAGAAATCACCTTTGACAATTCGACTGAAGACTAATGGGCACAATAGTGTTTGTCCAAAGATCAGAGCCACCTGAGAAAAACTGTGTTTTGAAATTCAGCACAAAACTCAGCTCCCCCTCACACCACTCCAGACACTGTTTTCAATGTATATATGGCCCTGGCTTACAGCTATCACAGTGGACCCTGCAAAAGAAGCTCAGGCCCTTCCTGCTAATTTACTAGTGGAGGAGGGTTTTTCCGCCAGGCAAGTTCATTTGTCAAGGTGACCTTCACAGCCTGCACCGAGCGCTCCTGCAGATAAAGAAAGCTGCCTCAGTGCGTTTGTGAAACCCAGTTCGGCGGCCCACGTGCCTCCGAGGAGGAGGCACAGGTCATTGCCAAACTAGACCCTTCCTGCAGGCAGGCACTCCAAGGATTTCTCTGTTCCACAGTTATTGTCGCTCAATGCTATACATTTTGCAATCCTTTTATCATGCTCTGTAAGACCTCTCCTCTTGCCTGACTGGTTTTACTGTCTAAATGGTCTTGAGGTTAAGTATTCTCTTTTGAAAAATCTGTAAATTAATGGTCTCCTGGACAGAGGTAGGACCACAATTAAATCTTAATCAATCACGAATGTAGGTAGGACATTTCACAGATCCTCTGGCAAAGCCCAGACAGAAGAAGCAGATCTTCAGAGATCTCCTAAGAGAAGGCTTAATCTACCATGGCATCTGAGGAGTTGATGTCAAGTCCGAACTGCTTGGCCATGAAATATTATTTTCTTTCTATCTATATAGTTGCTCTCAAATACATCACTTATTAAATTTTAGCATATTGCCATTTTTATACCACAAAAAACAAGCCAGATTTGGAGCATGTGCACTTAATGTATCCCAGTGTTAATGGAAAATCAAGCTTGGAGAAGAGCCTCTGGTTTTTACTCACTACAGCTGGAATAGATCAATATATAGAGACTCTGGAAAGAGCAGTCATGTTTCAGAAGAAACCTCCACACAGTTATAATCATGCCAGTTGAATTTCTGTGGAATAATTAATCCAATGATAATTATTCCAGTTCCTTCCTTGTAGTTTTATTTTCATGCCTGCCATATGACATCAGTTAGACAAGTCCTTAAAGCTATTCTCCAGCAGCCGTAACCTGTTAAAACAGGAGACTGTATTCAGAAGTGGAACTAAAATAAAAGGAACATTTCTTTTTCAAGGGAAAAAAAAGTTTGGTTTGATCAGAATAATTTACAAGAGCATGTTTTGAGCCAAGGAAAAAAATTGGCAAAAGTCAGAAAAAGCTGAAACATTTCATTGCAACGTCTTCTAAATGAACTGCTTTCTTTCTAATTTATGTGGATTTAACTTTCAACCGAAAAGTAAAACAAATCTCTGAGATCAAACTGTTTATTGTTCTTCTGAAGTTCTACAGGAAAAGAAAATGGCTTTGTTTCAGATTAACTTTAAGTGAAGACTTTGTTCAATTACTTGTTTGGCCCAAGCCCTTAAAAAAAATCAGTTATTTACACAGCTAATTGTTTATGACTTGTATTACATTTACATTTAGAAAAAGAATAGCATGAAACCATGTGTCAGTATTTATCAGATATATATCTGCTCTTATCATTCAGTATATCTGTTGAAATATTCCATAATTATATCCCATATATGGATTTGGTTCAGAATTACTTTTCTACAAACCATAAGACAGAAAACTCAAATATGAATAAAGGTGCCAGGGCAGGCAGATCCTCAGAGGGACACCTTTGTATATGAGTGCACCACTGTTTTTCATAGGACAGATATGATTAGGGCTCACCACTATGCTGGTTCTGAAAGAGTGAGACCAAAAAATTATGTTTAGACATATTTACATACTTCTGTGGAAAGACTTTAAACTTAAATGTTTGTTTAAAATTTTGTTGAAGAAAGTACTGTATTTTTGGAGGTAAAATATTTTAAGTAGGACACTAGCTAGAGGGTCACACATCCCTTAATTTTAAATGTACCTAATGCCCAGTGAGCAGTTAATGCCCATTTGCAGCATTTATTAGCTCTCTGATGAGTCCCTCACTGTTTTCTCCCTTTATGGACAGCAGAAGAGGCCTCTCAGCCATGGGTGAGCTGAATTGCTCTTTGGAGGTGGCTTTCTGCTGGCTGCAAGCAGCATCCTAATTCACACATAACGTGAAATGAGAGGATGAAGCACTTCTTGAGGCATAGGGAGTGTTTTAATTGCCAACAGCAGCCGAAGGGAAGATACACTCATTGTAAATTACTGCATGTAAGCCGACCTTCATTTCCTCATCTCGCTTCCCAAAAACATTTTTCTCTACCCCACGGGCAGCTAGCTACAAGGAACAGGGGTTGAAAATTTCATATTTGTAAAATGCAACCAAATGTCACCTTAGTTTCTAGGAAAACCTAAGTCACTGATTATATAAATTTCATCAGGGACCAAAGGCAATCCTAAAGCTGAATTTATATGACACAAGGAGAGTAATAGTGGGGGCGGTACATCACTTCACTGGGAAGAGGGAGACAACATCCTTGAAGGAAGCAGAGAGGGCAGTCCATGACTATTAAGCCTAGAGGTTGCCTTTGACTGCCTGTAGAAAGTAACACTGTAGAGGTGTTCAGTTGGGATGATATGAACTAGCATCATTTTATAATTCCAGGCAAAGTATTTGGAGCTTCCAAGCAGTTTCTGGTGGCCACCACCATCAGCTGGCTTTCTAGCATTAACGGCCCCACAGTCCACTACCAAATTCCTGAGCCATGTTCCCTCTTCCTTGCAGTTTGTCCTTTAAGGCATGACCTAATAGTCCCTAAGCAGATGTACAAACAATGATAAATAACTAGAAGTTTTCAAAATTTTCAAGGATTTATGCAATCATAAATTTTCCCAGAAGAAAGAAAGGTGACATTAAGTCCAGTTTAAAACGCAGAGCAAATTTAACTTCAAGATGAACTGTAAAACCAAATCACTTCTGGTTTTGCTCTTTTCAGCCCCTTAGGAAATCTGAGTCTGATTCAGGAAGTCCTTTCCCTTCTCTCTCCTTTGTTTCAGTCTTTTTTTTTTTTTTTTTTTTTTTTTTTTTTTTTTTTTTTCTCTCTGATTAAATAACAGGCTTTCTTTTTCCTTTATTCTGCTGTAGGGTTTTAGCCATGTTTTTGGAGGAAGTGTAGGATATCAAAAAGCTTATAACCAGAAAGTTAGCTTTTTCTCCTGTATTTCAGGTAGGAGGAATGATGACAGGAATGCTGTAAATTTCACAGACCCATTAAAGCATTTCAGAACATAAACAAAGGTTTGGTGGAGGGAGTAAAATTTGACCAACTCATATGTTTTCCATGCTCAAGAGTTATTTCTTAGGGATCCTTTGACAGCATTAACTGCCTGTGGCAGGGAGCATTTTGCACAGTGTGTTTCCTCATCCCCTAGCTGCTGCTCAAACCACACCTGAATCTCAAGCCTTTACTGATCTTGTGGCCACAACCCAATTCTGGGCCACTATTCATATAAACTTGGTGAATGCTTTTTTCCAGTATTCATCCAGGCCCCCCACTGATCATCCCACCATAAGAAAAGCGAGAAAACCTTCACCATAAATATTTGATTTCTTAACAGCTATATTCTGGCTCCCTTCTCCTTCCTCTACACTTCTCCTCTAGTTGGAGCAGCCATCTCCATGCAGAAAGAGCTCCTCATTAATTTGCATCTGGCCATTTATGAGCGTCTGCGTTATGCTAATGGCAGTGTTTCATTTCCCTTTAGAAGAAAACACATAGGCTGGCTCTGTCTTTTTCTGAGCCACCCCACAGGGACTCTCCTGAATTACAGAGCAGCTTAGTGCTGATTACTTTTTTATTTCTCCTCTTAGGAAACGGATAAAAGGTTTAAGTTCTGACACAAACAGGAAAACATACTAAGAGGATTTATCCTGAAGGCATCTGCTCTTTAAATAGTGATGGAGCAGTATCAGTCCGTTTCCCAGAAGGGCCAGAAGCTCCACCGCTCTTTGTTCCCGCAGCCCTTGTGTGACTAGAGGCAGAATAGCCTGTCACAAGCTGTCAGAAAGCTCCCAGAATATGCACCTTGGTGATTATAGGCTGAGGAGGACCTCATTGCCAGTAGGAGCATGAAGAAGTTGGGTTTAAGAAAGACTCTGCTCTGCTCCTTTAAGGATAACACCAAGGCTCTGAATTGCTCTGAGGTAAGACTTTGTAGAATTTGCTAAATCAGTTACTTCTCAGCCTTTCAGACCATGTTCCCTCCCTCTTGCTTTCTTAATCAAGGAGCAACAGGAGGGGGAGTGAGCTGTCAGAATTATCACTCGTGGAATTTTCCAGCTTTACCAGGCAGGAAAGGGGGGACAAAAAAAAAATGCTCCACTGTAGAAAAACAACTGGACACAGTGCAAGTGTAAGCAACTTTAGAAGGGGCACATGCATGGTTTGATTGATTCAAGCTGTATGAAAATATGCCTCAAAAATTGATTAATATTAGCCCTTTCCAGGTTTTATTAATAAGGTGTGCATCTAGAAAGTTATACTTTGTTACAATGTTTTATTTTTCTCTGTAATAAAACATGTTCCTCTGTAATAATATTCCAGAGAGAGAAGAACCTTCACTTCAAGCTGTGTTGTTCACAATTTTTCCTGTTTTTTCTCTCGTTTGATTTGAGGTCAGAAATTTGCCTTTTTCAACTTTTGTCTTCTGATGTCATAAAGACGTTTATGGCAATTACATGGATCTCAGCTCAGAGTTGTGACCAAACTTGCACAAGAAGAGCTTTATGCAAACCTAGCTATAAGGAAAAAAGAAATTTGCTTGTTCTGTGGGAGAAAAGCCAGGTCTGACAATTTAAGTGATGCATTCATAGAGATTACACTGGTAAAGGAGCTAAAGGGCTTCTACATTCACAAATACATTATCCTAATCCTCATTTTTCAAATTGTGCTCAAATCTGGTTTGGTCCTGTACACCTGGCAGACAAGGATTTGCAGATAGTACAGTCTCTTTCAAATGGCTGCTTTCAGTTTGAAAGTGCTTCTAACTGATAACCAGGTAAAAATCCAGCGTGGCAGGAAACTGGTGGGGAAGAGCAGCTAAAACTGTTTACCTAGTAATGAAAACTGGAGAAATTCAAGGCACTTGGAAACTAGGACTTGTCCACATAGTTTTAAGGAAGCTGGAAACTTGTTTATGTAGTCTAAATAAATGGAAACAATAGAACATCAGCCCAACACTCACAAACAGGCTCTCTCCTCTGTTGCACAAGGATTCCGGGGGATTTCTCTCCTGGCTGGCTGGCATGACGCTTACAGCTCTGCACCTCCAAAGTAAACATCAGGAGTTCATGAGGGGTTTCTTTTAGCTGTTCTTGCTCTGTGACAGTTTTCTCACATACTGAAATGGCCAGTGCAACCTTTCTGCTTTCCAAGTCCCCCTGAGGCAGAATATCATGAGCCAGGGTCATGACCATCAGCAGAAATAATACTCCTTGCCTTGGGGAAAATTTTTCAAGGACATCTTGCCCTGTTATTCCCTCCATAGGAGCAGCATGAGGCCTATACTGGGGGTCAGAGGGAAGTCTGAAATGGCATCAGATGCTGCAGAGCAGCACAGAATGATGACCATGGTCAAGATGATGAGTACATAATGGTTTTAATTGACTTTGATCAGGATGAAAGAGCAACTATTTTCTTCTTCCCTTGTCAAATATGAAGTCTCACTGAAAAGAAATCCAGGCAGCTAATATCTCTGGAGATGTGTCTTTTGCTCCCTATATTCTTGATTGATTTGTTTGGAAAAGTTAGTCAAATCAGCAAGATTATTGAGAAATTTCTACTGGAGAATTATACTCCTAGCAGCAATAGAGTTTCTTCAGTAAATACAGTGTCATTACAAGTCCCAGCAGTGTTCTGTCAGGATGGGAGATAGAGTTTACTGGCATAAATAATTGTCCAATCTCCTTTTTCTGATTTTGTGACCCATTTTTCATGTGAGAAGAAATCTGAACGATCTCCCATCACTGTGTTTTCTCCTGTTTGTTTCCAGTGAAGATGATCATGTATATGCCAGGAAAAGGCATCTCACTCTTAGATTGTAGGGTTTTTTAGGCAGGGCTTTACAGGAAAATTGCAAAGTGATTCCTAATTCAGAAAGTCTTTGTGAAGCACAGAAATGTAAATGTTTCTAGATAGCTCAAATTCTCCACTGCTGAGGTTTTAAGATGATGATCAAATTCTGATGAAAATTCAACTAGCAACTCTAAGCAGTATTGTATTTTCTTCTACTCTTCTAATTACTTCTTACTAGAAAGTCTCTTCAAATGTGCTATTTTGGAAAACCTTAGGTGGTGAGCAGTGTGTAAGTTATCATAATGATACAGCAGTCTCCTAATTTGACAGATCTTTCTCCCACCCAAATGATTACAACCTCTTTGAAGAAAATCTGTTCCATTTCTTATTTTGAATTATGCTTTCATTAAACAACTGATTAATGTTGATCCCCTGCTTCGTGTTGTATAAAACATTCCATTTTATGTGTTATCTAGACTTTTTCACAATCACTTTTAGGAGATTACTAAAATGTTCCCTCCCATTGTTGCCATTTTTGTTGTGTATTCATAGATTTATTCATATGTGAATATGAATTCATATAAATATATAGTAATCTTCCCCTTAGGATACTGTGAATGTATGTTATAAAGGAAAAGGAGATTAACAGCAGAATACAATACAAACAGGCTGACTTTATGGCAGTCTTGCAGGAACTCCTGCCAAGCAAAAGAATAAATAACAGCCATGTTAATCAAAGCCAAATTTAAAAGATAAGGCTTGAATTTAGGTGATCGAAGTCCCAGAAAACTGGGCAAGATTAATGCCCACAAGAAAAAGAACTCCAAAGGCAGAGTATAATAATACACGATTGAGTTGAAGGCAAATTTTCAAAAGTTCTTCTGTGACTCAAAGGCCTAAGTCAAAACTGGCTGAGAGCAGGAGCGTTTATTTTCCTGTGAGTCCATAGGGTTTGTGCTCTGGAATCTTTCAGTCTTTCCTGAAAATAGGAGTCAGGTTACTGCCTGCCTTAGTACCTCTTTGGAAGCATAATCTGTAGTCACCTCAAAGTCCAAAAAATGTTGTGGTCCAAGCAGAGGCTGAATATCAACTTGGGCTACTGACTCAAACTGAAGAACTAGAGGTATGAGCACGATTATGCCCTGTTTTAATGGAAAGCTGTATGTCATCTGGTTTGGGTTAAACTCACAAAGATGTGTTAGCCTGTTCAAGATCCTGTGGAAGCATTTTGAATCAATTGTAACTGACGTAAATATAACCCATGACTGGAAATCGTCCAGAGAGAGAGAGAGCTGCAGTGGTTCAGCCAAGATGCCTTATATCAAAAGCATGGATAAGTAGTTTGGTGTCCTTATGGGAAGGATAGCATTGCAGTTTCACAACATTCATAAAGTGCCTGCACAGTGAAAGATCTAACACAGCCATTAAAAGATGGATGAATGCCCACTGAATCTTCACCTCCTATCGTGGATCATGGCTCTCTTATCTAGGCAGGTGTGGGAAGAGGAGCATGAACCCACAATGACAGAGGGCACAAGAACAGCTTAGTTGTATGCCTTTGACATGAGTATGTGAGCTTCCAGACATGATTTACTATGTTTGCATAGCAATATTAATTACTTTTTAGCGGTTATCTAGCCAAGAATATGTACAGGATTGCAAAGCTCAGATAGAAACTTCAGCCAAGCTCTGTAGGAGAGAACATACAGAGGCAGTCCTTTTACTCACAGTATGCCATAGCTTGAAGTCACGAAGCAGTGCTTGTATTTTTAACCCTCTTCTGTAACAAAACATCTGTGTTATTTTGGAGATCTCATTTCACCTTCCTCTGTAATTTTTATTTGATGTCTTTGGAGTTGTGATATGTTGAATTGACTCTTGCCTATATAATTAATGAAGTGCTACAGGAAGGGGCTGAGGGGTTTTGATAACTGCCAAATTCTGCTGTTGTCTACTGCATGAAGATTTGATATCTGGGTTCAGACTCTGGGCTGTGACTGGCAGGGAAGTACTCAACACAGCTTAAAGAGGCAATTCTCTGAAGTCCTCTTTCCACTGTCCCAGCACAACCTGTGCAAACCCCAAACAGCATACAAAAAGCCAGTACAAAGCAGTAAATGACAAAATAACCAAGAGAAATCCCTTCTTGTAAAACATGGTGTCTTCAAAAGGTGCTGAGAAAATTTCTAGTGCAGTTCTGGGCCATCTAAGGTTCCTACTTTCCAGGAGAATGTGAATGGGCATTTTCTGCCCATGTTAAGATGCTTCAACCCTGCCTCTACGACTTCTGAGTCTTTGAAGTCTTCCTCTCAACAACAGCTTTTTTTTTTTTCTGAGCGTTTTCCAAGAGCCACATCTTACTCCCCCAGCATCAATACTAAAAAAAGTTAAGAAAGTCAAACCCTACACAGAAGAGTCATTTGGCTGACTTCAACAGGGCTGCTTGTTGGATTCAGAATTACTCACATCACTGAGGTACTAAAGACTGAGGCACCATATTTTGTAAATATTAATAGCCTCTCTTCAGGACCTGCAGTATCTTTAAAAACCTAGCTCTGAAATACCTGGCATGCTATAGCTTTCCTTAGAGTCCTCATGGCTGAAATACATGAGACAAACCTCAAAAATCATATAAGCAGGAGAACAAAATGATAGTTGAAGGAAACTGGAAAGTTGCTGTGCATCATGTATTAGTTTTCCTTTTTAAAAGGTGATTTTTCTTGTTCTGGTATTTGCCTTTTTTATTGGTATTGTGAAGAAATGTGTCTTAGTCTAACATTTCCAGCTCTCACTGGAGTCCTAGTGGTTTGGAAGCAACACTGATTCATTTGACTGCTTACAGAGAAAGGTCATGTTTTTCACAGACATGTAGTACAAACATTTGGACACAATTAAAAAACTACCACTTAGGATCTAGGGTGTTGCCTTGACAACTCTTGTGAAGATGTTCTTTCTGTCTCTTTACTGTAAGCCTAGAAATCACTTTAAGATCACTGAAAACCTTTTATACTCCACTGATTGGAACTGTATAGCCAAAGTGTAAGAAAATGTTTTAGTTTTTTTCTGTTCACTTCTTCATTCCTCTGTTGATGACCTGAGAATATAATGAACTAAATTTGATTTTGTGGTTCATTGTTTCTCCTTAAATTGCGAATTTCTGCTCTTTAGAGGCCTATAAGGGCCTAATTTATGTTCCCTGTCTGTTGTGTTTGTCTCCATTTTAGCCGCCATTCATTTTCAGCTTGTTTCTGTCATTTCTTATGATGTCATTTGCCATCATCTCACCATGACCTTTCATAGTACTGGCAATGCTACTAGACTCGTCTGACAACTTAAGAAGTTCTTGCTAGCACAGTTTTGTACCTACATTTTTAAATGAAAACTCTCCAGGCCAATCTCCAATAGGAATCTTCTACCTGCTTTTGATTTTAAATCAGCTTTATGTTTACATAGTTATGTTTGTATAATTACTGATGTCCTGAATAAGAGGCATTATCAAATAATATACTGAAATTTAATTTTAAAGTGAGTAAAACAGCCTAAAATTTTAACCAAAACAAGATGAGTGAATTAGCAAGAAATACAACCTTCAGTGTTCCCCACAAAAATGTAGGTCAAAAATGTGTTCTGACACAGTTTTCTTCTTAAAGCTTGAAGGTGAAATGTGTACCACGTTAGCAAAACATCTCTTGGTTCAACAGAGCCAAGAGGATTTACTTCTGTTAATATTGCCTGGCTGTTTAGGATTTTTTTTTGCCATTAATTTTTATAGTATGTAAAGTGCCCTTGTTGCTTTGACTGAGCTTTTTACAAATATTTGGAACTGAGTGGAAGGAGAGGCTGGTGTTTGACTTCTGCTGATAAGGAAATATGACAGTCAAATCCTGTTGGAGGAACATGAGAGTACATCCACCAGCAGCAATGCCCATCCCATGCCCCATGTGTTTTGGCATTAGTGTCACCTCCCCCCTGAACAGAGAGCCCTTCTCAACTTCTCTTCTTGCCAGAGTCCTACAGAGCCTCTTACCCAGCCCAGCAGCATCTGATTTCTGGAAAATGGAAAGGGAAGGGAAAGAAGCAGGGTTCTGGGACATCTGCAGGCAGAGGGATGGAAAGGGGGACAAAATTAGAGATGAGGCCTCACGTTGCCTCAGGTCATCAACAGTAAAGTCACAGACTGTTCAGGACATTGACAAGAGTTTCCATGTTGATGTACTTTCCATCAGTTTCCAGCTGATGTATAACCATTCCTCTTCAGGTAAAAATAGAAATCCAGTGCTCTGAGATATTCTCCAAGATCCATCTACATGTCTTTATTAATTGCACATTCTTTATCTACACTGCTTTTTAAGCAGTCTCATTAACAAAAAACCAGACTACTCAGCAAGCATGGAATACTTTCCAAAGTAACTCTTACAATCTTTACCAATGTACTTGAGTGGCAAAAAATAGACTTAAGCTCACATCTTGCTTTTTATTCGGCCACAGCAATTTCCAGCAAAATTTTCGTTCCTTCTGGCAGATTCAGTATAGCACAAAATACAATACAGCTCAGAAAATACAAGCTGAGAGTCCGGAATTGCCAGACAACCAACCCAGAACTGCCGAGAAAAAATTAAATTGTGTACATTTGCTCATGAAGATTTTGTGATTTGTAATCACTTCAACATTTGCAGTACCACAAAGAAGGATGTTCTGAATTTAAACATATGGGGTAAATTAAGCCAGTGGGATTGTGAATCTATTGCAATCTGAGAATCTGATCCAGGATTTTTATGACAATGTGAAGTTGTTCATCACTCTGTTAAAAGATTCAAGAGTGTCTTCAGTGAATATGGATTTTTTTCAATAAAATAGCTTTAAGGGTAGTGTTTTGCTTAGCTTTCAAGTTCAGTGTGTTGCTTTACATTATTTCAGCCCAGTCCTGTGAATACTATTAGGCCCAATGCTCAGAACATTTTGTTGTGAATACCATACATGACAAAAAATGTAAATGAATACATTAAGTTTACTTATTCATATTTTGTAGCTTAGCCATGGCCTTCAATATACTTTAAAAACATCTAAAGGAAAAACCAATAACTCAAGTAATGCTTGTTTGCTTAGGTCCTGAAGCCTTTGAAAAAAGTGCAATGGGTGGAGTGGTGACATTTACTTAAAAGCATTCATTAATTATAGGAAGGAAGAAAGTAACAGCTGCACTTCACTTAAAACTAAGCACAAAGAAAACTTCAAACACACATTGCCTGACTTTAAGCTCCTGTTTAGTTTACATGTTCACTCTCTAGATGTATCTGCCTCCCTTCATTGCTTATATCAGGACCTTAAAGTGCTTACATTAGCAATGTATGCAGTTTCATTAGATACCTTCCAATAGACACTATAGTCCACTTCCTTAGGCTATTACCCTAAGTGAACCAAAATGACTTTGTCTTTTGAGCTGTTTCAGAAAGTCATACAAATACTGTGAGTTTCTTAATGATAATAATCATTCTGCTTGAAAGAATAGCTCCCCCAAAATGATACAGAAATAAAAAATGTATATTCTTTCACTTTTTCATCACAAATGCATGCAATGTTATAAGATGTATTGAAAGCTGTAGAAAGTTTGACCTGTTATGTTTCAGTGATTCATTGTGTCTGCTGAGTATTTCAATATTTATTTTTCTTTTAAAAGCTGAAATTCTTCTAACATTATCGAGTTTTCATGTCACATGGATTTCACTTAATTTGCTTCTTTGCCTGGTGAATGATTTGAGCCCCATCGGAGCTCTAGAACCTGTACATTTCCTCCAGTATTAACTGTATCCCACTGTGTTATAAACAATGAATCTGGCTAAATGTGAGTTGTTGGCCGAGGCTTATAAATTTTATTGTGAAAAAATAATCCAAAAATTACTTTTCTCCTCCTTCTAACTCCTTGGAATTTGTAGTTGCTCACACAAGGATGCACAGTGGCCTGATGTATTCTAGCTGACGTGAGACCATGCTGTGCCCAGGGAGTGTTTACAGGGCTGTTGGTTACATTAGAAGTGACACTACCAGAGAAGTAGGAAGCAAAAGAGCATGACAGCTTTTCCACTGCCTTTTGTGAGGTCTTCCTCACTGCTACAGATAGCTCTCTGAGGAGGGGCTGAGTGCATGCAGTGAACAGCATCACACTTCATGTAGTACCAGTGTTTAGACAGAATCTAATGTATTTGTGCTTCCTACTCTCCTTTTCCTTCATGTGACTCTTAACCATCTTTGCTTGCTACTTTAGTTAAGACACTGCTTGCCCTAAACTGCAGAGAAAAACACTTTTGCCTCATGATATTTGTGTGCCTTGACTGAGTAATTCGTGCCAAGGACTGGTAATGTTATAATAGTAAACCCACAGCTGCCACGCAACATATTTTCAGGTTCAGTCCAGGTGGAATCTGAAGGGTTTGCATTGCATTTTGGGGTGCTCAGCTAACTAGGATCTCTCAGGGTGAGTGGCAGATGGAATTTATAGAGGCATCTACTCAACAGAAGTGGATAAATTGTACAGTGCATGTGCAGTGATCCTGGTGCTCCAGGAGCCTTTCATCAGCTCTAACTGATAAACTGTGACATCCAGTGGGTTCAGTGCTCAGACAAAAGTCATTTGTACTGTAATAGCACAATAGAGCAAACATTTTCTGGAAGCACAGGATTTTCTAAGCCCACAGTACATGGCCCACAGGCCTATGTTTCCTCCTGGAAAGCTTTGTCCTACCCTGGATAAGTGGATTTGTTTTTCATATGAAAGGAATAGGTCTTAGGCAAGCATCAACACAACAAAAGAATTTGTAACTTCTAACAATAAATATGTGTTGGAAATGTTTAAGATGTTTGAACCAGTTGGTCATGTCCAGCTTTTGCTTCCCATAGGTCAAGTCCAGATGTTTCTTATTTTGCTCTTACCCACTGAAAAATTACATGTAACATATTCTGGCATGATCTCTTCATGTTCTTAAGTCATCAGCATTGATAACTGGCTTATACTGGTTCCTCTTAATGTATATGAAAAGAATTCTTTCCAATTAACTTGGAAAAAAAATGGTTAACAGAACATACTTTTGTTAATCATTTGGAAGCCTCTTTTGCCCTTTAGCAATAGCTTTGTTAGGAGAAAGAAGATGCAATAGACTCCCTTTTAGATTTTGACAGACACATTGCAGCCATGTAGTGCACTGTCTCTGTTGCATTGGGCCAACACTGAAGTGATGTGATTGCCAGTGTGGAGGAGAGGTCTGGGTTATGTCCCCAAAGGTCACTGTTGCCAGCAGGCAATACCTAGAGAGTATATTCCCTGAACTCCCCTAGCTCAAAGGGTTTGATTGTGAGAGCCCTCACTCTGAAACCCACAAACAGAGAGAGATTCTTCTGCAGTCTTCATGCTCGGCTGAAGAGTGGCCACAATGTGGCCTTTGTTACAGCAGGGAACTTCCCTGCCACTTACAAAGATGTTGCGTAAGAGAGAAGAACCCAAGGTGAAATGCATTTTTAAATGTTGGCAGGTAACTCTGGCATGCAAATTCTGCAATTCAATCTCCTAACTTCTGTTACTACCTTGACGAATTGCAGACAATGTATAATTAAATTTTAAAAACCCTTCCAATTCCTGTAAATATTACAAATCTTTTCTCTTTTAAGTTTTTAAATCTTAAGATTCATTAGACAACCCCTTTTGGTCCAAAAAAATCATAGAAAGATAGAACATCCTGAGCTGGAAGGGACCACAAGCATCATCAAAGTCCAGCTCCTGGCCCTGTGCATGACAGCCCCAAGGGTCACAGCGTGTGCCTGAGAACATTGTCCAAACTCTTCCTGAACTCTGTCAGGCGGGGGCTATGACCGCTTCCCTGGGGAGCCTGTTCCTGTGCCCAACCACTCTCTGGATGAAAAAATCTTTACCTAATATCCAACTCAAACCTCACCTAACACAGCTTCATGCCGTTCCCTCATGTTCCATTGGTGGTCACCAGAGAGAAGATATCAGTGCCTGCCCCTCCTCTTCCCCTCATGAGGAAGCTGTGGACTGCTGTGAAATCTCTCTCCAGTCTTCTCTGAAAAAAACAAGTGATCTCAGTCACTTCTCATACAGCTTTCCTTGTAGAATGTTCACCATCTTTGTAGACCTCCTTTGTATGATCTTTGATAGCTTTGTATCTTTCTTGTAATGTAGCTCCCAAAACTGTCCTCAGACTCAAGGTGAGGGCGCCCCAGAGCAGAGCAGAGCAGAGCAGAGCAGAGCAGAGCAGGACAATCCCCTCCTTTGCCTGGCTGGCTATGCTGTTCCTGATGCCCCCCAGGACACACTTGGCTCTCCTGGCTGCCAGGGCACTGCAGGCACAGAATCTGGAGTAAAATTAAAGTTGACAGAAACATATTTTAAAGAATCTTTCGTAGAATACAAAGACAGGCAAAACAAGAGAATTCCTGTGCTTTGAAATCTAACCGATACAGAAAGGTGATAGCTTATTTTCAAACCCATCTTTGTTAATAAAGAGCAATGGTATTCACATGTTTTTGCAGTTCTGCTGGGCCATAGGATGAGAAAATTAATAATGAAATAAAACCCTCCTCTGCCTCTCACTCAAAAACTCTTTTACAAAGTGGGGCAGCATGACAGCAAGAGTGAGCATGATAGTTTAAATATTTGCTATACCAGATGCTAGAGAGAGCACAAGGAAGCTTTAACATCCACTGTCTACAACTTGCCTAACATCTGCAAGATAATCAGAAACAGAAGTGTGTAGATGGAGTTGGTGGGATATTGTCAGATATATACCATTCTCTGTGATCAGAAGCCATGAAGCATGGGGAGAAGGAAATAAGCATACCACAAACAGTGCAGGAACAAGGTCACCAGGAAGGAACCAGAAGATGAGGGATTTGGGTCAAGAGTGAGCTGTGCACGAAAATACTATTTCCCATTGCTGGTCTCTTCCTTTGCTTGGAATTTGTATACATTATTTAGAAGAGATATAATGGTACATGACTACTAACAGTTCAGAACACTTCTTAATAAAGAAGAATAAATGTCGTTTCCCTGTCAATGCAAGCTACCTTTCCCTTTTCTACATTCGGGAAAAGCTGAACAAGTGGTTGTACTGATAGAATGACTGCAGTTTGAAAAGGTCCTTTGTCCTACAATGACCAGGACAATTTGCGTCCTTCACCCTTCCCATTCTTAGAAACGTGACTAATAGTGGTGAAGCAGGTTCAGGACCCACTGAATGAAGTGAAGGTTAACAGCCCACAAGAATAAGATGTCCTTTCCCTCTGTGTAAACAACGATTAAGTGCTGTTTTTAACTACAAGGTGGTTTTATTGGTCCCGTTTGTTTTATGGATTCTTACCACCCATTACTTAATTAAACTCAAAATACAAGCCTGGGTTTATCATTACTGAGTCTGAAATCAGTCATTAAGTGTCACTGAGCAAGCTCTTTGTGTGTTTTTACAAATCTTTACTTTGAGGATAGGGTAAGAATAGCTTATTGGATCTGACTTGGCTATCCTGAAATCAATAGCTGGTATCAGATCCTGAACAGCACACTACTGCAGTACGTATGGAAGATAAAATACAGAGTCAGGAGGCCTGTTTAGCTGTTGCATTTCATCAGCATTATAAACATACACCAGGCCAAAACCAGAGTCACACACAATTGAATCAGCTTTCCAGTGCCCCATGGAAATACCCTCCTTCCCTGCAATAATCTTTCCACAGAAAGCTTTCTAAGTGATATCATATTTCTCCTTCCTGACACTCTTTAACTCTTTCCTCTGTGAATATTCAGTAATGGACAAATTCTTTGATAACATTAGTTCTTACATACTTTTCCCTTCTTTTTCTTTGCTTTCTCAGTGTTTCATGTGGCTTTTCTTTTTTTATTTTATTCCATCCTGAAAAATATTTCAGCTCGTCCAGTGGAGCTGCTATGATTTTTGCTCAGTGTTTTTAGGTTCATACTCCTCTCCCAACTTTTTCCATCGAGGAAGCCAGGATCTGAGATCCCTCCTGTGTTTAATTTAATCAGCATTTCAGATTAGCTCACTACTACCCATGTGTGTGAGGGAACAAAAGAAACTTAGCATGAACTTTGTGATCACTGCTTTCTTAACAGGACTGACTTACAACTTTTCTGTAAGAATAACAGAATCAGCTTAGTGAAAACTTTTCATTCTTCTAAACTTCTCTTCAGACATTGAGAAAAAAAGACCAAAATAAAGGACTGCTTGAAGGTGAAAAAGGTGCCAGGAACAGAGATTTTCTGCTGAAAGAGTTCCCAGGTAACAGGCAACCTGGGCTTCTTAAGCTATTTCTGAGACACACAGGCAGATTGCTGAGTCAGTACTCTTACAGTGTCCTTCAAGAATTAATTAAAAGCAGTGAAGAATATGCTTTGCTTCTTCAGGAGTTTTCTTTCCCCAAAACTGTTTTGAGCAGCTTTGGCTGGAGGAAATGGGAGACAACTGCCATTATCACGTAAAGACAAGACCACTTCCTCCAGGACAAAAGTCACAGGTATATGGGTCAAAACAGCAGCTGGAAGTCTTTCAAACACATGAGCTTTTAATAGGCAGACACAGAATAATTGGAGAAGGTTTGTACCAGGCCATGTGGAAGCAAGCTTCAGATGTTTACCAATAAGGATAAAGCACCTCTGCCTGACCTTTCTTGTTACAGGAATTTTTCACAGCTTGATTTAATCTGGGTTGAGATAAGAAGCCTCAAATATGAATTTCTCAGGAGACTTTGTACAGCTGATTTTCCAAATAAGCTCCGTACTTGTAATATTGTTGCAAATGCACATTTAATTATGCAGGGAACTTAAAAGTATTTGGCAAAGCTGGTTGCCACAGCAGTTGTTGCTGTTCTATGTGGTCTATTTTGCTTTTAGCTTTTTGGTATGGTAATATTACAAAATAAGCACACTCACTGTGGGGAGAAAAGCAGCAACCCACCAAGCCTCTTTCTTCCTAATATGGAGAAATAAAAAGCCTTAGTCTGAGGCAGCTGAAGTGCTGATGGAGTCAAAGCCCAAGGATCAGTGTGGTTGGACGCCTGAAGAGCACAAAGGTCATGGTCAAGATTCACACTGGGAGGGCAGGAAATGTTTAAATTCCCTGACCATGACTAAATGATGGGAGCCAGTGGTGCTAGCAGGGATGCCCTCTTCTCATCCCAGCTCATGCTTGATTCCAGAATGGTGAGAGCATTCCTTCCTGCAATTGCTGGCTCAGGAGCTCTGGGCTGTACTATACAGCATCTGTAGGGACTGAACTTTCCACAAAGGTTTATATTAAGCAGGGATATGAATTTTTCAGTGAGCAGCAGTGTCAGCGTCCCAGGCCTGAGCTGAAGAGGAGGCTGGTGAGGGACAAGTTGTGGCAGGAGGACAGACACCAGCCCTTGGTGTCTCCTCTGCTTGCACAATGTCCAGTGAATAGGGGCCCCAAACACCCTTAGAGTACAAGGTAGTTTTGCCTTTTTCCTTATTTGTGTTCACTGTCATCTTTTAAACCAAAGAGCACAGGTTTTTGCAGCAACAAAAAATTAGTTGGTGGGTGCTGTTTGCCCCATCCCTCCTGGCTCCCAGCTGAAGAGATGGGACTTTCTGGCTTCTTCTCAGAGTTACAACCTCTGCTTGGGGATGCTTGGTACAGTATTAACTCATCATATTCAAGTCCAGTGATCCTTGCATTTTTCTTACTTGCTAATGCGAGGAAAAGACATAGGTGAATCCATAATAGGGAAATCCATACAAAAACCCTACAGGTCGACATGTCCAGATGCATAATTCCAGTGATTATAATTTATCAGGTATCCCAGCCCTGTGGGGCTTTGGGAACAAAAGCCAACTGAAATGCACATCTCCCCAGAGAGACCCACAACGAAAGCATTTGTGATGAAAGCATCACAAATTCCTCTCGCATTTGGTGACTGTGGCTTGTTCTAATTAAAACAATAACAGTTTCAGCTGTGTTTTAAAGCAAACAACTGTTTATGAGGGGAGAAAAGGAGAAAAAGTCGGAAGACAGCACTTTTCTTCCCAGAGAACATCTCCACCACCCCATAGCATGTTCTCTCCTGCTGCAATGTTGTCACCCATCAGAAAGCTTTGCTTCCCAGCTTTGCTTCCAAGAGCACAGGGGCTGATTTGGCACATGAATCATCTGTATTACACCTGTGAGTGTTCAGAAAGGGGCAAAGGTCTGAGCTTTGCCTTTTATAAAGCCTGATCATGTCCAAAGCTGGATTTCTTGTGCTCTGTTGTTTCCACCATAGCTGCCCAGCCTGGGGTTCAGACCTAGCCCAGAAGGACCTGCCCAAGGATCAGTGTGGATAAAGTAAGGAGGCTGCTCTGCAAGCCTCAGGGAAGCAGCCAGCCCTTCACTGGCAGGGAAGGATGAAGCAGAGGTACCCAGTGCAACAAGGGAGAAGCTTGCTCAGTCAGCTTTATGAAATAATACATTGTTTATACATCCATTAGGAAAACTTTGATAAGGAGGGAAACACTGAAAAGGAAATACCTTTTTTTTAGTGGAGTAAAAGTAATGCCTGTGGTTTTAAACAAAGGCGTGTTGGCAGGATCATACCATACAGAAAAGGAAGAGAAAGGGAAACTGCATTTGAATTAATTCAGATAAGTGAAGGTCAGAAGACCTTATGTCAGAATTTTCCATTAATTCCTATGGTCCAGCTCTCTGACAAAATTGTGTTACCTCCTGACTCCTTTGTACAAATATTGTTGTGGTTATTATTACTGATTGCTGTATCTACTACAATTATACATACAGTATTGCAGTTATAATAATGCAAAAGAGCAAAGTCAGACAATTTTCTTGATGGGTGTTATATGAGATTTTGAATGAATTTGCTTAACTCTCTTTGGCTGCAAGAACTCACAGTGTTGAAAAGACAAGAACAGAGTAAGGAACAAACTTTGTTTAAATTCAACCCCTGTATTGAATCTTAACTTGAAACTTGATTTTTGGTGAATCATAATATTTTTGAACCTGTGATGAAAACCTCCCTTTGATCTAGAGTATACTATTTTAATTCGAAGTCAAATTTTGTTTGAAATAATTTTAAGGGAAAAAACCAAATCTTTTTAAAAGGGTTTTCAAATAAAAAGTAAATATTCTTCTAAATTAAACGTCTTTCAAAATTTTAATTCTTTTTTGAAGTGAAGATGAGTTTGTAAAATATTTCAGGGTTCTCAAGTCTCATTATTTTTCCCCAGAGAAGTTTTCACTGAAGCATTTCAGCCAATAAGCAAAACAGAAAAGAATAGAAACAGAAACTGAGGCAAAAAGAAGTGAAAATTGTTTTCCATTGTCTCTTTAGATGGATACCAGTATTAGAAATAGAAATTGCATTTTCTGATTTCCCTCTAGAATAGGAAATACTGAAGGACATTAAAGAGATAAATTATTAGATACAAAGTACATGTCCAGCCATAATTGTTGTGAGCAACAGAGACCATGACAATTACCAGAACTATGTACTTGGTTTCTGAAATCTTGTTCCCTATTCCTGGTATAGTCACAGGTCAAGCACTGGTTGCCTGCTCCATTTGCATGGCACAAGTTAGCATGATGGAAAGATGATTTTATTTGTGTCACTTTCTCTTTTCAGAAAGTCTCTCTCTCGCTGTCGAAGAATTAACAGGATGCTTTCTAACGAGTCAGTACCTCCTGCCTTCAGCCGCTCCAATTCACAGGCCTCCGTGGACAGCACTTCCATGGAGGACTTCTGGTGTGAAGTAGAGAGCATCAAGGAAAGCAGAGAAGATGGATCTGAAGAAGTAATGCTCTTGGAATTCAAACCTGCTGATGGTGAGCACATGAACACCACTTATTCCTCATACCCTGGCTTTGCCTCCTGTCCAAAGAGTCATGGCCTGATCTCCTTCCTCATGTCACTCAGTCTGAGCAGAAATACTAGTCTGGGTCTATGATCATTGTAGCTCCACTTCTGAACATCATAGTCAGTCACTGGCAAGAACCAGTAATTGTCTGGTTTATGCACTGGAGCCAGTAATTAACTTCTGAAGTAAGTTGCATTGTATTGATTTTATTTGTGCTTTGAGAGGACAGGTATGGCGTAATTAAGAAAAGAAAGGCACTCAACAAAAAATAAATTTCCAGCATTAAAATGACTAAACCAAAATATTTAAAGTAATAAAATGTTAATTTAATATGCTGGAATTTTAAACTTTCTGGCTTTTCATAGGATATGATTCAGAAATTATTAAAGTCTTGAAGCAGTTTTTGGTTACATATCATTTTCTGCTATCAGGAATTTGATATCTGCCTGTTTCTCTGAGATTGCCCAATTAAGGTATCATTCAAGGAGAGTTTGGAGATAAGTCTTAATGTGAGGGTTGCCTACATCGTCCAGACTCCCTGCTTGACCAAATTCATTCATCACTTATACAATGCATCCTGAAGATATTACTGACTCATTCTGTTACCTTAATGTTTTCCCCTCTCTTGTTAGGTACTGTATTTGGAAAAACATGCAATATGTGCTAGCTTGTTGCAATGCAGCTTTGTGTTAGCTGATTTGATAACATTTAGAGCAGTGATTCTCTTTTTTTTTTTTTTTCCCAGTTAGGGCCCCAGTCACAAATGCATTATATTGTGCAACACAAAATACCAGGTGATACTATATAATAAAACCAAATTTCTTCTGAGGCTGTGACCTGCTGATAACTGCTGCAACCCTTCTGTGGCTCTTGGCCACTGGTCTGGTAACTACTGATGTAAGGATAGATTTTGAAACGATCTTACGTTCTTGCCATACAGTTATTAACACAACTGATGATGTATTTTTCCTACCTTGACGTGCAATGGGATGTCATTAATTCCACTACCAGGAAGAATGATGGAAAGTATTACTTTATTAAGCAATCAAATACACAACCAGTCATGGTAAGTAACCATTGCAGAGGTATCTAGCTCCAACCATGTACTGTTTCCATGGGAAACACCTCCCATTCACTAGTTTCCAGCTGGGCCCTCCTGGAAGCAAAGATAGAAGACCAGTTCACCAGAATCTTTGTGAGGACTATGATCAGTCAGCTTAAATCCAAACTGCACTCCTCTGTTCCTTATTGGGAAAATTCCTGTCTGACCATACTCTTCGGCTTGGAGACTCCATAAGGAGAGTGTGAGCCTCTCAGTGCCTCCTCCATGCAATTGTCAGCATAAACTAACAGGTGTCCTTGACTTGTCTGCACAGTTAGGGGAATGACACAAATCTGTGAGCTGCCAAGCTGGATAACTTAGTAGGACAAGGCAATACAGGAGCTCATTTTCCAGAAACTTTTCCATCAGTTTCATCACTGCTGAACTAACTCCTCTCAACAGCCCAAACTCTACTGCACTCCCATGTTACCCTTTGTCTGAGTACACCTCATTACATTACACTGATTTTTTCCCCTCTGCCCTGAATTAAAAATTAGACTGCAAGTCAAAATGCAATACATCTCCACACTTCATTTACCTCCATATTGTTGTCTTAAACATGTATGTATGTACTGCATACACCCACACATAATCAGGCAGTGTTTGTCCTAGTTATTGACATCAGGAATATATTCAGTCTGGGATTATAAATCTTGGAAATAATAGTGAGTTCTATTAAGGTCCTAATAGGATAATACTCCTTGCCAACCATCAAAACACTAAAAATCAATGTGGAAACCCTCAGGGCAAAATAAAAGCAAATATTCATCACCCTTTTGAAATGTCTTTGAGAGGAGGAGATGAAGATACTTAAGAAGGAGGCCAAAGGGTGATAGAAGCCAGGCAGGCATGACTGTCAAAACCTCAGTGTGATTTGCCAGACATCATGTGCAAAGGGCAGAAAACAGCACACTTACTCTGTTCATGTTAGCAAATATAGTCAAAAAAGAACAGAAGATCATGACAAGTGACACAAGGGATGAAAATGTAGGGAGGAAAAAGTCATGTTGTATTTAAGATGTCCATGCGTGCAGAAATGCTTCACAACTTTTGTTACAAGGCTTGAATGTCGTGAGTTACTTAAGGTTGTATCTGAGATTCAAAGCAAGACATACTTCTTTCCTAGCAAACTCTATGAGAAAAAGAGAATTATCTGTTCAATTATCTGTCTTCTCGTGGAGCAGAATCAAACACAGTATCAAGACCCTGCTGTATAAAAGTAGCTAATGCAATAAAAATAATGCTTTCTAAAATGACATGGGGGGTGTAGGAGGATTAACCTTAATTTAATACCAATGTGTCACAAAATTTTGAGCGTTTTTAATGCTTAAATTTCTTCTCTTTAATAGTTTTACTCCTCTGATTGCTGTTTTGCCTTAGCATGTTGTTTGTGTGTGGTTGGAACAGGAAAAGGGAAAATCCAGAGAAAACAAGTCACTGGGTGACTAGTAAGCAGGCAGAATTTCATGTTTGCCCTGCTGTTTTTCATAGCAAGTTTGATTACAAGCTCAATTCTTGGAAAGAATATGTCAGGACAAAAGCCAAAAGTAATATAATTTAAAAGCTGAAACGTGGCTCTAACAGTGACACTCGAGAAAGAGAAGAGACCTTCTTAGAAAGAAGAGTGAAAATGACAGAAGGACCACTGGTTCAAAGCTTACAGAGAAGGAAAAGGAACAGTCTGTCATCCTGTCTGTGGATACAGAAAGGATAAGAACAGAGGAAAGCTATTTCATGGGATACAGGGCTGGTCACACCCCTGGCTAAGACAGAGCAGGGGGTTTAGAAGCAGCTATTTTTGTAGTGCTTTGTAAAGAGGCAGGGCAGTTAACAATGAAGTCAGTGATGGCACATGCATAAGATGCTTTTGCTTGTCCCCACAGCCCAGTCCTGTAATTTTCTCTTTTGTGTATCTAACTGCCAAAGTGCAGCAAACTGGTGTCCATCAATCAGCCTGCATTCTGATGTCAAGAAGAGGCAATAAAGGGAGAGTGGAAATACCAACCTGCCATTAAGACTGGCGCTGGGACAAGAACAATAAGTGCATTGATGAGTTGTTTTATAGAACATGCTGCAAAATAATCCATTTCCTGTTTGACATGTTTATTTGTAGTACCTCTTCTTCAGTCAGGGCTGGAATGAAATTACTGTCTTGTGTCAAGCAGCTTACTGGGGAGCTAGGATTGCTCACAAAACTGAAGTGAAGGACATCAAAATCTCCGATGTGAAGAGAGATTTTAAAAGATTATAACTGTTTATTTTAAAACGTAAACAAATCAAAAAGCAATGACAGCAAAATTTAAAGTTACTGAATGATTCAGAGAAGGTAGATTGGGACCTTCTCACAGTCACATAATGACAGGGCATAATTATTTCAGGTAACAGGTAGCAAGCTGAAAACCTATATTGTTTTCACATGGATGAGTTTTGGTAGTGAGGGGACTGCATCTGTGAAAAAGTGCCAGAAGCCTCTGCCATGTCCAGTAGAGCCAGGATAGAAACCAATTCTTCCCACAATGCATAGCCTCGTTACAGAACCAATTGCAGCATTGAACCTGTTGGGAAGCAGGTATTGAACAGCTTAAAGGTATTGAACAGCTTAAAGAAGGTATCAGTCACTAATTGAGATACCAAGAAACACTGAGGTGTACAGTGCTAGTGAGTCTTTAATAATTTGAAGGTAAGGTGATATCTAGCATGCAAGGATGGCTATTTCTGCATTCTCCTTTCCTGTGTGACCCCTTGGACACCTACCCCTTCCTGACCCGTGTTCTTTAGTGAGAAGCACTGAATCTTAATCATCTTGTTCAAAACAAGCAATTGAACTAGGTGGACATCACCCTTCCCTCAGTGTGGCTTCTTCACTAGCACACTACCAGCCAACCCTCTGGAATCTGAGATTGTATCCTTAGTGTGCAAATACATTATTCTGTTGTATACACACCTGCAGTATTTCTGTTTATTTGAATTGGAATACCAGTTTTATTTCCATCAGCCAAATGGTTTTCTCCAGGACACCATGCTACAAATGGTGAGCATGGTATAAATGGTAACTGAGGGGATCTATGCTTTTGAATTTGGGGTTAATTTTTAGGGACCTTGCATTGTAAGGCTGGTTACTCTGCTGCCTTCTTCACACACATGCTGATGAACTCCCTCTTCTGTTCTCTGTATAAGCCTCTCTTGTGCAGACACTGACAAACTGAAAGTTGGCAATATGTTTACAAAACTAACTTAACTTGCACTTGTGGCCTAGGAAAGGCTGGAATTACAACATTCTCAAGGTAAAGGCTGTGATAGCAATCCATCATGCCAACTCTTTTCCTTCAGCCCCCACTCCCTTCCTTGCCAGGCTTACTTACACACTCTCTTCCTCCACAGAAGGGGAACTGGAGGCAGAATGGCTGCAAGACGTAGGTTTATCCACACTGATCTCAGGAGCTGAAGAGGAGGATGGCCAAGCCCTGCTGTCCACTCTGACCAGAACTCAAGCTGCTGCTGTTCAGAAGAGGTACAACACCTACACTCAGACCCTGAGGAAGAAGAACAAGCACACAGTCCGGGATGTGCGAGACATCTTTGGCACCAGTGACTCTTCAGTAAGTATCCTCGTGCATGCCTTTGATCTTAATTTTTATGCAATTTGCAAGTAGCTCACCAAAGTTTCTGCCAGACAGGAACCCTTTCCTGCTGGCCATGCACAGACAGCCATTAGCAGTTTCTGACCCTAGGACCAGACTTCTAATGCTGTTTACAGTATATTTGAGAGGAAAGGAAGAAACCAAATACAATGGTACACAGTTTTGTAACTAATCTGTAACATAAAGTTGTATCTGTTGCCAGCCTTCCTCCTGCAGCCTCACGTCAAGACTAACATTTACTCCTTTATTTTTTAGAAATTGGTGAGTTACTCTTGGCAGCCATTCAAATTTTTGATGGCTTGTGGGGACAGTTGCTATTTACTCAGCAGTCTCAGTGGTGAAGTAAAACTTGTCTAAATGAAGCAGCGGGGGTCCAAATATGCATAAGCAATTAAACACCTGCCAACGTGATTGTAACTTGTACACTGGCAGTTACATTTCACTTACATAGCAAATGAAAACCTATTAACTGTTCATTTGCTTCATGGCTTCAGAAATGAGCAGTACCTCTGGAGGTTTCATCCACTTTTCCCTGAGGATAGCTCTGAATGCACCAGTTCCTGTCAGTACATGTTTAGATTCTGGTGAATGCAGTCAGCTGTGGGAGTTTAGTCAGCTGCTCAAAGCAGCAGGCTTGATTTTACGTTAATCACTCATGATATCTTAAATGGGAGTCACCAATAAGATCACAAGCTTAGCTTTGAAATTAATATTAAAATTGTTGCCATTATAAAACTCCAAGAAACTATTTTTCATTATGGCATTACTTTGTCCTTTCCTGTTTGTTCTACCTTTTCCTCAAGGCTTGATATCCTGGATTATTAAAAAAAAAAAAATTGGGAACAAAACTGTAGCTGTATAGTTATATTAAAACTACAAAGATAATTAACCTATTTTTTTCCAAATTAAATATCTGGATTCTTTTATACCTCTTACACATAGCCCACAAATACATCCAGAAGCATCTGTAGTTTCCTGTGGGCAGACTTTCTTTCGTGACAGATATAAGGCATGTTTGCATGAACATTAAAAAGCTTGTTGTACTCCTAATTAGATTAGCTCCCTTCTCCTGATTCAAGTATCTGTAAACAATAGGATGTTCAAATTTTTTTACAAAAGCTTAAGTTTCCTAATATATTTCAATCAGCCAAACAAGCATTGTACATTTCCTCTTGGATGGGCTTATTATCGATTTATTTTTGAACTGCTTATTTTCCCCTTCTTACTTGATAAAGTTTCTCACTTGCAAAAAGAATTTGGATATTCAGAGCAATTGCCCTTCACATCAGTGTTTTAACTCCTCCAAAATTCAGTTTGCTTACTAGTTCTGCATTGTGAAAGTCTAAAAGATAAGATCAAATAAGTAATTAAGTAATTTTATTCTTCTTCTCACAAAAATATGGAGTTCTGCAGGTGCTGACCTAGATGTTAAACCCAGATGCCCGAACACAACTACAGAGCACACCATCACCTCCCTCCAACAGACCGTGAAATGTATTTTTAAAAGCCTGCAAGACCCCAACACTTTAATTTTCCTATTCACCAGTGCTTCTGTCTCTGTTGCTTGTTAAGGGATTTAGAAACTGTCCTAATTATCAGCCCTTCAGGGATAAACACACTTCAGGAGGGCTTCTGTCCCTGACCTAAGGATTTCCCAAGTAGTCTTTTTAAGGGGGTGTCAGTAGTCCCTGGAGCTTTGCTGCCTCTTTGGGCATGGCCCTACAGCTGTCAGCAAATCTTTTTGATTAATCAGTTTAGGGAAGAGAAACAGATTAAAAAAAACCCAGCCAAAAGAAAAGAGTGGCTGGAGATGGAAAGAGTAAAATCTTTTCAGCACAGCTAGAAAAGAGAGTCTGGTGAGGAGACTGCCTGAAATGTCATGCAGTTTTGCTTTCCCATCCTGCCTTGTAGTTGGGAAGGAAAGAAGTAAACGAAACATGCTGCAAATAGCAAACCAGCTTTAATTGTTTCACATAACTCTTTAATCCTCCCCATTAAGAGAATGGATTTACACCCTCTTCCCAACAACCCAAGGATCACAAGAGCCTAGAGGGATGGGTCACAGGATGGATTACTCTCTTCCTTGGCTAATGATGAGAGAAAAGGTGATTAGCTCACTAGGGTCACCTGAGATGAGATTTAGGGGACCACTAAAGAAGCATAAATTAGTTGTTATCTGGACTGGGGGAAGAGAAAGAGAGATTTGCCCTAGTTTTTTTCTCTCCGTTCTGAAAAAACCCTGACTGCTAGATGTTTTGCTACTACTGCCTAGTGGCCAGGGTCTGCATGGGTTAACACAGAACAAAGGGTATTTTTCCAGCCATCCTGCCTTGAGGTCCACGCCCTCATGGCAGGAACATCCCCTCAACAGACAAAATGGACTGAAATAAAAGGAAATGCAGCTATTCCTCTTCTTGTTTGATAGCTTTGGTTTTTTGTGGGTTTTTTCTGTTGCCTGTCCTGGAAAGGTGCTGTGATCCCTAGGGGCAAAATCCCTGTGGTACATCACCCTTACAAGGGCCACACCTTGCAATAGAGCAGCCTGTCCCAGCTGAGGTGCTTTTGCTCTGCTTCAGACAGGTCTACAGCCAGCAGACTCGACTGACGGCCACACTACTGAGTTTTAAATTGGAAGGTTTATTAATCACAGTGGCCTGATTTTCCTCACTGCTGGTACCCTGCTGCTTCCATCAGAAGCTATCAGCTCTGCTAGTGCTCCGAGCTTAGAAAAATCAACAGCAGAATACAAATGGGGGACACACATACATTGATTCTGTTATTGGAGAGAGGAAATGAAGCACTGTGCTCATTAACAGCCCAACCCTGTACACTGCAATTAACTAACTCCTGAAGAGTTTTTATAAGCATTTTACTTCAGCAGTGCATAGCAAAATCATGTTCTAGTTAAAGAAGAATCACTAACTAACCCAGAGCTATTTGCATGAAAAGGTGTTTTGTGATGGCAGTGCTTGGAAATATGATTATATTTAAAACATGGGCAATTGTGTCGTGGCCAGAGCAATAAGGTTATCCTCCTTTGCCTTTATTTCCTTTAGCTGCAGGGCTGAAAATAAAATTTGGTCTCTTTGGTGCTCCAATGATTTGGTTTTACCTCTTGTACAATGAGTGTAGCTACTAAAGCACTATCTACCTCATCTCCATCCTCTCCTTGCTCTTCTGATTTCATCTTCCTATTGGAAATTCCTGTGTGTGTTGTGGCAGTAAACAGTGGGCTCATTTTTAGTGTGTCTAATGAATCACTTTCAGTCAGAAATCAGGATATGAGAACCCTCACCTTTGCTGGAGCCCCAGGCAAACGAATAAAGCTGTCCCGGTTTATTTAAGGACACATTATTTTACTCTTGGTCTTTCTTATTCATTGAGAGAAGGTCTACAAAAGTTCTTTAGTTTTCTTTTACACTACAGAAATAATCTGAATCTTTAAATTCATGCATTAAAAATGTTTTATTCCCAGTCTTCCTAACATTAAAATAGTAAAGGAGGCGGGGAGGGGGGGAAAGGAAGGCATTTTCACAAAAGAGATATAGATTTGATTTCAATATACACTCTCACAGTGGAGGCTGGGAAATGGGACTGAGAATATGATCTTTCCAGGTACCCCAGTTATTGTGCACAGTTCACATTATTCAATTCCCCATGCTAGGGCTGCCTGCTGCCAGCCCTGCTGGGTGCCAGGCAGAGGTGTGCAGTCCACTCTATCTTCCATATCTGTGTCTGCCAGCTCTGCCCTGCTTATCAGAACCAGGTTACTGCAGGTGCTTCACGATTCATTTCACCCATGTAACAAGGCTGGAAGGGTTTTTTTTCTTAATAAACTTGACTGACTGTAAATCTATTCTGAATATTGTTCACAGGGTCAGACATTTTGAGCACTGAAAGTAGATGAGCCAGTTCCCAATATTTACCATTAATTTCTCCATCTGGATCTTAAGCAGAAGCATAACAACTTTTATGGTTGACTTTCCCAAATTGCTGAGGCAAGTTTAGACATCCTCTCCACTTCTGTACTTCCACCTGAAATTTATAGTGCTTTTTTATGTCCTGAAACTTTTTGTGTAAATGTTGTGGGATTTTATCATAGAAATATCCAGTTCTCTTTTTTAAAAAATCAATGGTCCTTACAGTCTTCTGGCAAAGGAAGTCCATGTGACTCAGATCCTGTTTGCTATCAACTTCATAAGCCATTGAATGGACTCTCTCAGGAGAGATTTTCTTCATGTTACATAGCTCAGATGATAAGGTTGAATAAAACAACTGCAACGTCATTTCAGGCTTCTAATTGGAAGAGCTGCCTGTCTTTTAAATATATGACATTTTTTAACAACCTGAGCATTTCTCCCACACATTGACTGCAACTGGGGAAAACAGAATTTCTGCCCTAAGGCATTGCTACTTGTTGATAAACAGCCAACTTAGCAATTTAAAGAGCAATTAAAAGAGCTGGTACTAAGGGCTCATGGGGGCCTACAGCTGCAGGTTCAGCTGGAAAACTGGGTCTGTTCCATTAGGGTGTGTGAGACAGCAGGTTTAAGAAAGGCTGGGGGCTTCAGGGGCTCCCACAAGGATGCAAATAACAGCAGAAAAAAAATCAGACATGTTTGTAACATGAGTGCTCTGAGTAACCTTCAGAGCACTTTTTTAATTCCTGACCTTGTTTTTTGTTTGGCTTTTTTTTTTACTCAAGAACAAATAGTTGAGCAACTAGTGCCCATGGAACACAAACACTCAGATTTAAAACTTCACTGCTAAGGGGTGACACTGCTTGTAAGTCACCCCCTGGGGTGCCAAGCCACTTCTGTGAAGTGCAGAAAGACATCTGGAGTGGAAATAAATTAATTTGACTGGGGAAAATGTTTCTTCATCCTCTCAATTTTTTTTTTTTTTTTTTTTTTTTTTTTTTTTTTTTTTTTTTTTTTTTTTTTTTTTTTGTAGTTCACTGATAAAAGTATTAGTGTACAACCTATGGGAGGACATCCATTCTTTAATAACTTTTTGGTGCCCAAACCACAAGAGGTAGAAAACATAGCAGACAGATTTTTGACAGGTCCTTGGGAATAGCAGGTACTCAACATGTGGCAGAGAGTCTTCAGAAAGATTTGTGGCCAAAATTATTAAAGCCAGGATGAATTACGGTTTGAGGAGAACCTTTTAGTTAGTCTAATTCTGTACAGCAAATTACTTAGCTAATTTTAGTCATTTTATTGGACAGGACTCATTAGGTACAGCCAGCTGCAATATTATTGACCTCCACATGGTCTAAATCTGTGCAGCCAGGGAAGATTAATTCTCAGGCTTGGCTATGAAAAATATACTCTGAAGAATCATAACAGGTTGTTTAATTTTGTCAAGAGAGTGTAAGCTGAGAATGATACACCATTGCTTGAACTGTAGCAGTTTCTGTCCGTAGACTTTTGCATTCACTGCAGTCTGATCATTTTTCCTTGCCTATCAGCCCACATTTGAGACAGTTCCAGTGTCACCAGTATCTTCTAATGGTATCCAGCTTCCTGGGCAGAAGCCAGTTTGGAAAACAGTTAGCTGTGAGTATGACAACATGTAACAGTGTTCACTTCCTCTTAGTAAAATGACAGACAGAAAGACCCTTCTGTGGCTCAGAAGTTAGTCCCCTCGTGCACATTGGGGCAGTGCTGCATATATTTCTTTAAAATCATTGTCAGCTTATTGTCATGCAGGAACCAAAGTTTCCCATTAAAGACCAATGTTGTATAGACACAGACTGCTGCCTTTGAGGCATCAGCATCTAAAAAATGCTGATCGTTGCAAGGCTGGAAATGTAAAAATAATCTGTAAGCAATATCATGCAGAATTTCTCCAAAATATGTCATCAGTGTATTTTCTTGTTGCAAATCAAAGAGGCATATTTCCTCCACATTTCTTCTCCAGTACTGCAGAAATTGTAGTGTTAGAAATTTATAATTTCCCTAGTTCTGCCCTGTTATTCTGATCTATGAGTGGTGTTATCCTTCAAATGCTTTGCCCTGACAGTGATTGGCAGAGCTAATGAAAGTAATAGCTCTTCTCTACTCAGTGTCTGGATAATTGTGAGCAACCTTCCACAACAATGTCCATCTCTTAGTTTTAAAGCTCTTCCCATCACCACTGTTCAGGGCTTAACTAAAGGGATATTAATACCCAAATTTCTAAACTAGTCCCTTGGATGTTTACCCCTGGATACAGTGCCACAGACATTTTCCTTGGTGGCAAAAGCTGCTCTGCTGGTACTTCTGCTCTGCAAGAAGTTTTGCTGAAACAGATGGGGAACCAAATGCCCAGGGGTACCATTAGCAGTCTGTGGTCCCAGGTCCAAGGGTGGAAAGAGAGACAAAAGACATCATAAATGGCTTGGACACTAGCCAACAACTAAAGCCACAGTTCAGAAACCAGAAGCCACTTAATAACACACTTAACTTCCTTCATATCAGACTTGTAAAATAAGTGGTGTTGCAAAAAAGTCCCTGTAACTGTAAATGAAATGATTCAGAGAACATGGGGCATGCACAAGTTTATAAGAAATGTAATGTTTTTTAATTCACTTTCTGATTTCCATGGCTTTTGAATGCACGTGTGTCATGTTAGTAAATTTTTCTCTGCAGTCCTGGCTGAAATTTTACTTCACTTTCTATTAAATTTATGATTCCATCCCAATGGTGTTTAGGACCTGAATTGTACAGGAAAACTAAAAATTTACCTGAGTTACTAGAGATCCATAAGGAAAGCTGGCAACCCTGAAACTCATTTATGTTATCACACTTTGGCTTCCATGACAATAGCATATTTCTGGACTTGATTATACTGATTTCAAAAATTTTCCTCTGACATCCAGTAATTTAAGGAGGTGAATTAATTTTAGAGGAAAGTAATAAGACATTTAACAATATCTACTAGAAATGCCAGTAGATACAGTGTTTTTCAAATTGGAATGTTGCACATTTTGCCCTAATGTGCACCTAAACTATCAACACCTAAACGATACACCTAAACTATCAACAGTGATAAATATGTGTATGTGACTACATAAAATACGTGCACAATGTCTTGTGATTGTAAATAAGTCATCAGTTACCTGAGAAACTGTGTCAACAGCATTTTTCTGTTAAGATCTTTTATTTTTCATTCATTTCACAAGTGCCACCACAGTTTGCTGGCCTGGGAGGACAAGGATGGAGTAAAAAACTTGGTAATTCCTGATAAACAGGAAGTTCCAGCTTGACTATCTTTCTCACAGAAAGCAACAAGTTAAATAATCTAAAATGAAAATAGGGATTTTATTTCTGAGGGGTTATTTCCTCAAGACAAAACAGGAACATGCTGTGGTTTGCACTGAAATTCCTCTTTGAAGCACTTCCTTTATTACTTTCTCAAGAATTTTTTCATCTTGGTTTGATTTTTTTAATGTCTCTATACTAAATGCAATTCATCATTCATATATAATTTCCCTTATTTTCAGCTAAGAGCTGTCTAGACTGTGGAACAGATAAAGGCAGCCCATCCATAACAGAAGAGCTCTCCTATGATGTCTCTTTCTCAGAATCCATTACAGTCCTTCCAAAAACCCAAGAGTGGCCAAAAAACCAGAGGTTCAAAAAGGAAGACTCGGCTTTGCCAGTAAGTTTCTTCTCCATATATTTCCTTGATTGTTTTCTTTAACAAAGCAATTTCCTGCTCTATATCCCCAGGACACTGGAGTCTGTTAAGATACATGATCTGCCTTTGCAGTGTCTGCTTTGTAGAGGCTTCTCAGTATCTGCCTTTGATTGATTCCCAGAGTTAATATGGATATCCAAGCCAGGTTTTTACTTGTACCTGTCACGAACGTGTGCACCCAGATGAGTATGTGTAACTCAGTCCACAAATATAACATCATCCACAATTTTTTCACACAGAAATAAAAACTGCTTACTGGCATTAAAACTAACAATCATTTTCATTACCAGTCTGCTTTCCTACTTTTTCCCCCCACAGATTATCTGCCTTTGTTAACATATGGATTTAAAATTTCTTTGCAAGTGAAGGGATGACAGCAAACCTTAGTCCTGCAGCAGTACTGGCTGATTCCAGTTAGTATTGAGTGCAATTACACTATAGGAGATATTACAGGAGTTATTCAAGAAAAATTTGCCATGTCATCCAACCAGACACGCACTGAACAGTTGTGTCATTATTTGGAATTATTTCATTAAGTTATGGAAGTCAAAGTTGTACTTACATCAGCCCTCACAACTTCCATCACTGACAACTGGAGCATTAATTTAGTGCTTCTAATAACACCTTTTCAGTGACATGTATGAAATAGCTGTAAAGTATTTGAAAAAATTTCCTGAATGTTATGATGTCCTGAGGTCCCAGGCTAATCTGAAATTGTTACAATCCACACAGACATTGAATTATCTGTGAATTAATCAGTTGTCCATCTCAGATTCCACCAAAGAAGAAGAAGCTGAGATGCAGAAGCTTTTATGTTGAATGATAAGACACCAAGTAGATCACATAACTTGTGTGAAATCCATGTGCTTTTTTTGTGTCTTTGGTTGTTTGTTTTTTTGGTTTTTTGTGGGGATAATTTGGTGTCCTATGGAGAGTAAGGATATCTCTGCACTCATCATGATTTTGGCCTTTATTACAACACATGTACACTCACAAATTGTTCTGTGCAACAGCACAGAAAATTCCCAGTTGACAGAACAGGGAAACTGATGACAAAGGGGGAAGAGAAGATGCCATATTGAATATCATGGATCTGTGAATTCATAATTGATTTGGTTTAGAAAATGCCAGTATTGTGCTGGAGTTGAATGGCTCTGCATGCAGGACATAATTCTGTGAGCTCAGAAGACCACACAAGAAACATGCCAGGTCATTGCAGAGCATTTCTGAATAAAGTCAACAATCATAGCTGTTTATGTTGGCTTTTCCCTGACTTCATCTTCTGCCACTCGTCGTATTTGGGTTTTTCCCGTAATGACTCAGACCATAATGGGCCTCAGCAGGAAAATCACCTCTCGCTCTGTTACACTGAGCAACCAATCACCAACATTCAGGACTGTCCCTCCTTCCCCATGATGGGACAATGAGGCTGTGCAACATCACACTTTTCCAGGGCAGGTCTGACAATGTAGCCAACATCACTGATGGTGTGTAGAGAGCTGCACAGAGAGATATTATAAATCACAGAATAGCATGTCCCCTGCTGCAGGGAGTCCCCTGACTTCTACAGGAGTCAACCTGACATTCCCAGGAGCATAGGGATTTCCCCAAAGCACATGTGATTTCTCCAATGTGATCTCCATGATCTGTGTGACTTAGTTGAAGATACTACAGAACTACAAGTCTGTGTACACTGCACAGTTCCACATAGAAAAAACATCACAAAATATCAGACAAGATCCTTAGCCAAAACATTAGTAATCTGATTTCAGAATAGCATAACCTCCTTCAAACCTGCATATTACACCACTATAAGAAAAACCACTGGAAAATTGTGTCACAAGACAGAGACAGCCAGCCCCAAAATTTGTATTAACCACAGCATCACATCATAGTGACCCTAGGAGTCAAACAGCCACTGTGGAAAATCTTTGTAGTACCCTTTTTAATCAGTTTTGCAGTGCTTAGATTCTTGTTTCTCTTTCCCCCTAGAAAATATACGTATACAGTTTGGGGATGGGGGGGGGGGGGGGGGGGGGGGGGGGGGGGGGGGGGGGGGGGGGGTGTTCCTATTTTCAGGGTGATTTATTGTGTTTTGACTACTTTTGCACTTTTTGCATCACTGGAACCAAAAGGTGTAGATATTCTTTAGTATTTTATGTGTCTTCAGAAGGCTGTCCCACACACAGCTTTTGCTACATTAAGTCTCTGAATAAGGGTAACAGTGGAATTGTTGCATTCTAAGGAGGGAATATTCTGAGCTAAAAATGCCCCAGGCAGCATATAAATAAGTCATTCCATTCCCTACATTCTTTCTCCCTCAATTATTGTTAACCACTATTGAAAGACCATATGCAACATAGTATATGAAGTTCTAAACTACATGATCTAGATGTCCTTTGCACCCTCTTCCTTTTGAAATCTGGTGTAATTTTAATTTTTGTTTTGATTTGGTTTAGGGTTTGTTTGTTTATTTATCTTTTCTTAAGCTGTTTGACTGGCTTAATTTAAAGATGGGTTAAACCTTTTGAGTCCAAATTTGTTAAAAAATAATGGAGGACTGAGCTGAAATCTCCAGAAGCAACACATTACTGGAGGCTGGGTTTCAGTTCCCTAAAGGAAGAAGATGATTTGTAATATTATTTATTCATGCCTCTGACTGACAATTCCTGGTTTAAATTGCAATAAACTAAAAAAAAAACTGTACAATACCAGAGATCCACAGTTCTCTGAAAACCATATTTTTACTATGACTTTGTTATTTTGTCTCACAATTATGTGTAGAAACTTATGGGTGTTTGTTCTTTTTGACATTTTTACAAATTCATCTGTCATGACGCAACATTCCTGGCTCTGGTCCATGACACTGAAGTTTCTAAAATATGTAGACATCTTCACATGCCCCCAAATTACTCAATATTTTTAGTTCAAGTCTACTTGAATAAATTATCTGTTAGCTGCTGGGAGTCCTGTTTCTAGGCTTTCTTGAGTAATAAAAAACACCACTAAGCTGTCAGGTTGGCTTCTGGACTAAGTAATTTTGCTTCTGGGCTTTTCCTCCGATCTTTAGTTTGAACTCCCCTGTAAGACCTCACAAATTAATAGCATTATGCAAAGCAGGCATGGATTCATTACACATACACACAATTGCTATAGAACCATATCCATGATTAACTGTGTCAGCTACTTCAGCAGCATTCAAAGATGTTTTGGGGAAGGCAGAAGCAGAGCAAAATACTACATCCTGCTGAAACTGGGCAAAACTTTTAAAGAAGCACATAACTCATTTGTCCCAGCTGAAGTGTAGGTACTGAGGTGCTCCAGCACCATTTCCCAGTCAAATTTCAAGGGAGCACAGTGAGGAAGAAGCTCAGTTTTATGTTCAGGTGGATGCAAGCTATGTCACCATTCTGGGCCAATTTATAGGGCCACAGTTCATCTCTTTATTGTTACCCATCTACCCAAACATGACCTCCAATCACATACGCGCACCTCTTTTAAAACAAAAATTCACTTCCTGTAACTTCTGAGCCAATAAAGATGCCACCCATCTCTACTGTAGAAATTCATTGTCCGGAAAAGCCGTTTTGGACTGACGGAGGTTGGGGACCTCTCTCCCGAAGACATGAAGAAGATCCGCTACCTCTCCCTGATCGAGCTCACAGCCTTCTACGACGCGCTGGGCGTGGAACTGAAGAGGAACCGTGTGGAGAGGGTGCGGGGACGAGGTACCGTGGGTGTGGGTGTGGGTATGGGTGTGGCTGTGGGTGTGGGTGTGGGTGGCGTGCCCTTCGCAGTCACCTTCGTGTCCATCAGGTTTGAAAGGAGGGGCTTACGAGGCCGTGTTTCCTCGTTTTCACATTTGTTGTTATTATTTTTAAGAGAATGGTCTTTTCGGAGTCCCACTCACTGTATTGCTGGAGAATGATCAGAAGAAGGTTCCTGGAATAAAAGTACCTCTTATCTTCCAAAAAGTGAGTATCACTTGGCCAAGTGCTTGGTCACTAGGATTTGTTTTTTCATCATTTGCACTGATGCTCAAAAGAGTCATCAGATAAGAGAAGTTTCTGACAGGCATTGGAGACTGGCAGGTTTCTACAGACTGTCTGAATATTGGGTTTGAAAGCTTTGTGACAAGGAGAGAAAATCTGCTCTTTTTTGGGTTTTTTATCTGTGGTGGAGACCCTTTTTGATTTTTGTAATTGTATGATACCACACAGGAAGCTTGGGGAAAAGAATGTCTTTCTGTTTCCCCTTATCATTAAAATAGCCAAGCAAAATTTTGTGTGTGCAGAAGTGGGAGAGATGAGTTGTTCCAGGAGTTGTAATTTCACATTAATTCAAACCATAGGTATTACTTAGCTACTGTTTCCAGAATGGAAGTGATATCTTCCCATTGAGGTTTGTATGACAAGACAAGAGTATTTAAATGAGACATTTATCCATACAGGAATACCCTGTGGATGTCTCAGAGGCAGGTACATAGGCACAAGTACATGTGGAATTGCAGAAATTTACACAGGCTTCAAACAGAAACAAATTTCCCTGTAAATACTGACAAAAGGAGAAGTATTGGAGCATGTCAGTGGAAAGACTGACACAGCTTGAACATTTACATGACTTTGCAATCAGCTCCCTTGCTGCCTTATCAAGATAACATTGGAAATTAGAAGAAACAAGGTTAGGGCAGGAAGCAGATCTGATGGCAAAAATCCAGAGCTGTATGATTAAAAGCTGGGAAATTATTTTTTTCCTTAATATTCAAAATTATGTAGAATCAAAACTTTTTTTAAAAATTACCAATTGGAGTGGAAAGTTTAGTCCTCTAATCACAGAAATTTCAAAATAAAATATCCTAGGATCATTTTCTAATCTGAGTTCTCAGTTCCCAAAAACCTATGTTATCTATAGACCTTTCCATTGTGCTCCTTAGGGCACACTTAAACACTTCTCAGAGGTCATTTTTCCTTCAAAACACCATTGTGTTTAAGTGCTTCATTAATATGTTTATGTGTAATTGTTCTATAGCAGAACCAACTCTCAAGTCAAGGACAGAGTGGCCTATTGCACTAGCAGCTTTCTATACCCTGCATACTCCTTACTTCAGAATCAGGACTGTGGAGACAAATTGAGCAGATATGAGCTGGCTGGATTTCATTAGCTGATTCCATAGAAATGTATTTTTTTCAGATTAGTTTAAAAGATACCTAGATTGAAAAGAAAGTCAGGAGTATTCTTAAGTGCTTCTGAATATTTTCCTGGATTTTTTTGTCTCTTCTGTCAGCTGCTGCTCAAGCTTGAGGAAACAGGTTTGGAAACTGAAGGAATTCTACGGGTTCCTGGATCTGCCTCAAGAGTCAAGGTATGCACTCAAGCCAGCTTTCTGTCTTCTGGACCACAGACTCTATGTAAAATAATACAGCATACACACAAATTCAGACTGCACATAAATACTGATCTGTGTAGCTAAGCATTCCTACTCCTGCCAGTGAAAGGTCAGATTAGTTCCTGGGAACCAATAAATCACAGGCCATTTGGTCTATTACTTTGCTTTAGTTGACATTCTGTATAAAGCAGTCTTGATGTTGAATGTGATTTTTCTCCACAAAACTTTGAGACATCCTTTTAGTTTATCTCTGTCATCCAAAATTGCTGTGATCTTATCTCTGTTTTAATTTATTTCAGAAATGCAGAGTTCTTAAACTGAGTGAACATGAGATAAAGATCTTATTCTATGTCGTTTTAACCTCTGTGTCATTTTATTTTTCATTTATCATCTGTGATCTTGTAATTTCATGTTCCAAGTGAGAGAAATTTGGCCTCTGTTCAGTGCTGGCAGCCTGAAGTACTGCATTTTCACAGCGTATTTTTGGGCTATGAACACAGAATAATTGGCACCCAATACCCTGACACTGTGGGACAGTAATATTTGCAATTGTTTCTCCAGATCAGCTTCATTCCGAGAGATGGAGGAGGCAAATTAGAAAAACAAGGCAGTTTTCTGTTTGGTTGGGTTTTTTTCCTGGGCTTAGTAGGGTCCATCTCTTTCCCACATTTTTGCTTTTCTTGTCCTTAGGCTTTTTTTGATTTGGTTTAAGCAACACCTTACAGTGCTTTCTACTCCCACTTTTTCATCCTCAAGGAAGCTAGTTTTGTATTCTGAGGCAGGAAATCACAATGTTGAGATCCACACAAATGTTGGGGATTGCTAAACAATTGGGTGGGCTGAGGATCATAAAAAATGGCTGAACAAGAAAAAGCAGCATTAGATGAAACACATCAAAGATAGGCAGCAGCATCCCAGCTCCTCTGTCTGTGCATTGATAAAACTACCCAGAGCCTTGAAAAGTGCCACATCTTGTAGAAGGGAACTCCTAACTTCCCCTGTATTTTTCAGCTTCCTCATTTTTTCATACAAATGCTTGAATGTTACTTCACACAATCTCAATTTTTTCCAGCCTTTCCATGGAGATTACACAGCAGGGCTGTGCTCTAATTCAATTATTTTCATATTCTTTGCATACATTGTACTATGTCTTGTTCACTTCTTTTTCACAGCCTGTATCCTGGGACCTGCTATGAGGATATGACTTCATATGCAACTCCTCTATACTAGATGCTAAGTTAAACTGCCCTCATGAAAGTTTTAAATTATTTGAGTTTTAGTTTCATTTGAATCTGTCCAACAAACCAGTGAGCAAGAGAGAGGTTTTTTCAAAGCAGATCCAGATTTCATTGTTCAAAAGCCTTCATACATTATTATGACATTAGGACTTGAGGGCATTCAAACTTTATTTCAGTATTGTTTGGAGAAAGGCATATGGAAATGATTAAAGGTTGCTCTTCTATAAAACAAAGAATAAAAGAAATTAATACAAGTTTTCCTCTGTGTCAAAAGGTCCAGTGAACCAAAACTGTGTGATAGTCTAGTGAAGGATCAGTCATGTTAAAAAAAATTGCAACATATATTTTAAAAGTATTATATGCATACATAGATACATGTATGCGAGGCATGGGAGGGAGGGAATTGAGTGATGCTTACCTGTGTGGAGATATATCTATTATATATATCTATATATATATATATAGATATATAGATAGGTATATAAATGTATGTATGTATATATATTTTTTTAAAAAGTGTTTCCAAAACCTTGCTTTCTATTTTTGTGGCTTTTTCCCAGTTCTCAGCAGAAAAATGTGGAGTAGAATCTGTCCTCTTGTGCTTTTGATGAGGTGAGGATTTCTGTTCCACATTTCCAGTCAGATACAGGAGAGAATTCAATATAGGTGTTTGTATCGATCATGTGCAAAGGATGTGAATACAATGGAAGCTGAGATAGCCCAGATTAAAAGCAGTAAAATGTGATAGTGAAAATGAGACTGTAACATTTTATGCCAAATCCTGAACGACTTTCTGCTTCTGTCTGTGCAACCATTCTACTTCATTATGTGTGACTGTACTTGATATGTAATTTCCTTCCATTCATGTGAGACGTGGCAAACAGAATTCATTTTTAAAAGCTTTGCATGAATGGACTGAACTTCATGCATAATATTAAAGTACATCTGACAAAATCATGATCTGAAACTGAATATTTGCTGCAGATATATTTTGTTAAAAGTGGTCCCATAAAAAGAAGCAGCAAACTTCCTGTGGATAGGACAGTGTTTTGCCAATAATAATTGTGAAATCTACATTATTTATAGATAACCTTATATTAAAAAACTGTCCTTCGATCTTTTTAACTCAAGAAATTTTTGAGGAACTTGCATTTTTCACACAGTGATCTGGGTTTGAAGCCAAATCCTGTTCCTACTAGGAACCTTGCTGAGTATTTCCCATTCACATACATGTTTTGAACACTGGATAGTGACCCTCCAGAACTAAACTGACCTCTGTTATGGAGCAGGATGCTGCCATTGGAGAACAAGGGGATTAAATGGAAACCAAAAATGGTATCATCATCAATTCTATCTTAAACCTCTCCTGTGTTTTTAGAGGTTTGGTGTTTTTTTAATGCATAAAGCTTTTTCTAAGAGTAATGGGTTTTGTCTTTATTTTTCTGCAATTTCATCAAATCTTACTATTACCATCTTAACAAAAAACTTCCTTCCAAAGATGGGAAGACCTGAATTTTAAGCCATTTGCTCAAGGCCCGTGGATTCAGACTATCTAGCAAGTTCACTGGCAGCGAGGAAGAAACACCACTCCTTTGTGACTTAAAGGTCAAAACCTCTAGCGAGTGTTTTAAACAAAAAAAATCAGCAGTGCTAGCTGAGTTTTCTCCATCAAGTTCTAAGACATTGCACAAAATTGCCTTGCTTTAGGACAGTTCAAATTGTTCACTGGCAGAAATCTAGCTATAGCAGACAAAATTTACCCTGGATTGCCAAATATCTGCAGGAACTTGACTTGTTAACCTGCTCTGAACTCCACATGGCTGTACCTAGGCTGTCACTGGTTTAGGGTAGCTTTAGTTCAAGTGCTGTACAAACTTGCCTGATGCTTGTAATGGGATTTCTCAAGTGATCACAAACTGCCAGATCAGCAGCAATGACTGAAGGCCAAATGTTTCTTTTACCTTTCAGAATCTCCATCAAGAACTTGAGGCAAAATTTTATGAAGACACTTTTGACTGGGACCAAGTACGAAATAATGATGCAGCAGGACTGCTGAAAATGTTTATAAGGGAACTCCCAAGCCCACTCTTCACAGTAGAATATCTGCCTGCATTCATCACACTAGTAGAAAGTATGTGGAAATGGAGTTAGTATGGACTGATAATATGAGAAAATGCAAGAGTAGACATTCAGATTTTTTCTCTCTCTGAAGCATATAGAAAAAAGTCATGTGATTTTTTTCTCCCTCTGAAGTAGAGAGAAAAACAGACCCAGTGCTTTGCCTAAACATTTGAATTCTCTCCAAGATTTTGTTTTCAAATGAGAAAGGTGCCTGCCTTCAGCTAATGGCACAGGCTTGTTGTGTGAACAAAAAAACTGTTTAAGATAAAATTTGAAACCTGTGAGTAAACAGTGACTGAATAATGACTTTCTTGTATAGACTCCGATTCACACTAACTGTAGGTTTCACAAATTAAAATTTCTGCAAGGTAAACTCAAATTACTGTCCCTTATCTACTGGGCCTACTGGACCTATTTTAATTCTGTTGAAGTTTATGTTGAGGTCAGACCATTGGTACAGAGATCTGTGTCAGGAAGGTTCAAGCAGCTGGGCTTTGTTTTGTATGTACACCCTCTCAATATCAGTACATTTTGTTCATGTCTCTTCCAGGAAGAATGCAATTGTACCTTGCCATACCTATGACTTCACTGTAAAGTCACTGGAGCTAGGACAGGCTGACTGAAAGTCTCAGGATGGTGAATTTATTAGCAAATTGGCACAGAAAACTCAGGATCTTTACATAAGGTTGCAGTCATGCTTTCAGTGTCTCCATGAGTAGCTTAAAGGGCAGAAGGAGGTGACCTCTTCCCATGAACTTCCCATACCTGAGTGCACTCCTTGTGAGTCCTGCTGCATGCAGGTACAACGGCTCAGCAGTTTGCAGAAGACTGAACAGGAGATGTCTGTGCAGAATAAAGTGACTTTATTCCCTACAACAAATGCACAGATATCTAAGAAAATGCTGGATTGATACTATGTAGATAGAATTTTATAGCACCTTGTGTCCCCATGTAACAAAGATCCAAGATGATGAGGGAAAATCCCACTCATTAAGGTGATTTTATATTTGGGGGAAAGTGTATGGTTAATCAACACCTAAGCATGCTAGTCTCAACCAGGCATGAGTTGGTATTTCTAGAACTGCTGACACACAAGGTTTTAGAACAAACCAATTGCAGTTGGGATTTCAAAAGCATTAATTATTCATGTCCTTAGAAATCTCCAAGATCAAGTTACAACTACAAGCTTTGCATCTGTTGATCATGCTGATGCCTGAAGCCAACAGAGACACAGCCAAGGTGAGTTCTTAGTTTGCTATCACCCAACATCTGTGGTGCTTTTGACTTTTAAATGAGAGACTCTTTTTTTTCAGATTCTACACCGGGGAAATGTTTGTCTGTGTTTTTGATGATTTCCTTGAAAAGATGTTCAAATTTCCTGGCTGTCATTTCTTTGACAATTAAGCAACTGTAAAAGATTAAGCAATTAAGAAATAGTTGCTGGGGGTATCCACCTGCTGGATCCTAGGCATTATTATTAGGGAGCACTCACTTCAAAGAGGCATATTCCTCACTTAGTTTGGACAAAGAAGGTCCGGTTTCTGGATTTTCTGTATAACTGAAATTCTCCAGGATGAATTTAAAAGAGAAGCTGCCCTCTAGGAGCTTGCCTAGTGCAGTGCTGGTACTGGAAAGGCTTCCAGGGCCCTGGACCAGACTGCAGGATGTAGTCCAAAGTAAAAACACACATCTGAACAAAAGTCAGGAGCTCACCCTCAGCTGGCTTGCCTTACAAATCCATTCTCACCCCCTGTACTACTTCCTGATACAAACCCAGTGGCTACAAGCATTTTAGATGCTGGAAGCTCCCAGATCTGACTGCAGTTGTGTCCTAACCCTAAGAGACACTGGTGCATCTTTGGGCCTGTTTCTACATTAAGGAAACCTGAGTAAACAAGCTTCCTGAGAACCTCCAGACATTTCATCAAGTCCCCTGCTCATCAGGACCATGCAGGTCTCCCACCTCCAAAAGCCTTTTAAAACTTTCTTGAACTAGTCAGTTTAGACACAACTTTATGAGTTCAGGTGCCTTCTTTACCTGTATTTATGTATACAGTAACAAGCGACAAGAACAACTGTCTCATAGCACCTGGAGGTTTACTAGTGTTCTGTAAAGAATGGGAGTTGTTTCTACTACCAAAGTTCCTTTGGATATAGAGCTACATATGTAAAACACATGCTAAAGGAGTAGTCTTAATTATTACTTTAATATTAATTAGGCTTCTGTACAAAAATAGAAATTATGACAGAACTCCCTACACAGCTTCACTCTTGTCTATAATGAGATTTTAGAAACTTCTCCAACAGAGTTTCTATTTTTTAATTCTTGCATTTGTAAAAACATTTTAATTGTTGTGTCAGGGTACAAAGACAGTGGTTTTCATGGTATGGTTTTTGTGGTTTAACCCAGAGGCATCTAATACCTGTCATGGTTTAACCCTAGCCAGCAACCAAGTCCATGCAGCTTCTCACTCACTCCCCCATCAATAGGATCAGGGAGAGAATAAGAAGGGTAAAAGCTGGAAAATTCATGAGTTGAGATAAACGTAATTTAATAGGAAAAACAAAGTTGTTCATGAAAGCAGAGCAAAAAAAGGAGCTCACCACTTCCCATGGGCAGGCAGATGTTCAGCCATCACCAGGGGAGCAAGTCTTTATCGCATGTAATAGCTACTTGGGAAGACAAGTGCCATCACTCCAAAAGTTCCCCCTTCCTTCATCATCCTCCCACCATTTTGTACTGAGCATGATGTCACATGGTCTGGAATATCCCTTTGTCACCTATCCTGGCTGTGTTACCTCCTGATTTCTCATGCACCTCAGCAGTGTGGCAGAAAAGCAGAAAAGGCCTTGGCTCTAAGCAAGTCCTGCTCAGCAGTAACAAAAAAATAAAAATCTGTATTATAAACATTGTGCTCAGCACAAGTCCCAAACATGATCCCATACCAGTCAGCATGAAGAAAATTAACTCTACCACATCTGAAGCCAGCACACCACCACACAGCCATTCCTTCACTCCTCCCCTGTCCCAGTGGGATGGGTGAGAAAATCTGAAAAAAGGTAAAATTCATGGGTCAAGACAATAACAGTTTAATAGGACAGAAATCAATGGGAAAATAATAATGATTAATTAATTAGAACACACAAAACAAGTGACGTATAATGCAGTTTTTCACCACTCACTGACTGATGCCCAGCCAGTTGTTGAGTAGCCAAGACCAGTTTTCCCCACAGTTTAGATACTGAGCACAATGCAATATAGTATGGAATATCCCTTGGGAGTCAGCTCTCCAGACTGTGTCCCCTCCCAAGTCCTTGTGCAGCCCCAGCCCCCTTGTTGGCAGGGCAGCATGAGAAGAAGATTACACTTGACTAAGTGTAAACACTGCTTAGCAACAACTAAAACATCAGTGTGTTATCAACATTGTTCTTATCCTAAACCCAAAACACAGCCCTGTACTAGATATAAGGAAGAAAATTAACTTTATCCCAGCTGAAAACAGAGCAATGTTGCAGAAGGACTCATTGGTAGACCCCAACTCCAACCATAGCAGGAGTCTATGCTTTTTAATCATTTAAGCAAAATTCTGAATAAACTACCCAAAAGGGGAAATTAATTTCCTTTGACTCTGCCAATCATGTGCAGAAGTAACATCAATGAACAACCACTTAGCTCTTCTTGCTTTTGCTATCCCAGAATAAAAGTTTGGGGGATGCTTGCAAAAATTTCAGGTTGTATTACGTGTGGGACTGGAGCAGATTTGAAAAGAGACTAATCATCCCAAGTTACTGTGATATAAAAAACATTGGCTAGATACATCAAAATGGACCCTTGGTAATCTATGAAGAAAGTAACTATTCCCTTGCAATACATCTTACCTCTGCTACAGGATTCAGAGCTACAGAGTCTACAGTGTAGACTGTATTTGCCTTATAAATATGGGATTATGCTCTAAGATAGATAATTTATTAATGTGTATTTTGATAACATTAACTATTCCTCTGTGGCTGACACAGGTTGTTGTAAAAACAAATATCAGACTAATCCAAATACAATTAAAAAACCCACTAAATTTCACCTCAAAGTGCAAATATAGAAGACAGACACATGCATTTGAAAATGCTGCATTTCAAAACTAAATTATTTCCTGAGATTAAACAAGTATTGGGCTTATTTTGTTGGTTTTTTTTTTCCAGGCCTTCCTTCAGTTCCTGAAGAAGGTGGTTGCTAATGAAGGGAAAAACAAGATGAATTTGTGGAACGTGTCTATGATTGTTGCACCAAACCTCTTCATCTACAAAGGGAAACGTGCAAACCAACAAGAAATGCAAGCAGCCGCCACTACCGCACACATTGTGAGGCTTTTAATCCGGTACCAGGACATCCTGTGGACAGTGAGTAGTGCTAGTTCCCCCTTCATGGTTCTGATGCCTTGGGAAGGCTAACCTGAAACAGAGACTGGACAGAGCTAGAGAATAAAGTTGGTATTTATTGAAAGGCCTCTAGGATACACCTTGGGCAGGAAAGGACCTGACCAGGGCTACACCTAAGGTGGACTAAAAATGGTGACAAAATGGATGACCGGTCATGAGGACTCACACTTTTATAAGTTTTGGTCCATTTGCATTTTGGGGTTTAATTGTGTAATTACATCTTCAGGTTGTGAGGTTCCATCCTTATTGTTCCTCCCTCCAATCCACCATTGTTTGTGCTTTTGCGACTGAGAGTTGTCCTTGGTCTTCAGCAGGAAAAGGATTTGTTTTGTCTACCTACTCTGTGAAGAGTGCTTACCAGGACTCTAATATGAGGGTCAGGACTATACCCGTAGGCAGCACAGCATCTGAAAAACATGGAAGCTAAAACTTAAGGCATCAGTTCCATTACAGTGCAGTATTTTGTTCCATGCAGGAGATGTGCAGAAATCAGAATAAACTGACCTTTCAAGGAGAAACAGTTCCTTTGGAAACTGACTGGGGTCTTCCATATCTAGAATGGAATACCCTGACAGATATTTCTGGATTGAGAGCTACCTAAGACATCTATTTTAGCATCAATTGCCTTCTGGAAGTACTCTCCCAACCATTGTTTATACAGAGGGATGCATAGAAGAATGATTTAATCTGGATGTGATATGTCTAAACTTGAGTGTGATTAGATGTCTGTTTGAAGTCTAGCACACAATAAAATGGGACAGAAATGTGTACAACTTCTTGGGCTTCTGAAGGTTAGCCTGAAGATATTGACAGTCTCAGCTTGTTTGTTTGTAAGAGAGGGAGGGTATAATGGGGGTTGCAAAGACTACCTCCTAATAAAGTTCCTGCTGCTTAAAATGTGTCTTCCTTCTGCAGAAGAAACATACTGGGGGAAAATTATTGTATATTCTCAGATCTGGTTTCCTCCCTCTAGGTCCCATCCTTCCTGATTTCCCAAGTGAGAAAAATGAATGAGGCAGCAATGAACAACAGCAAGAGACAGCTGATGTTTGACAAAGGAGTGAGAAAACTTCTGAGGAGAAAGACCATGGAACGGGAGAGACCTGAAAGGCCAGAGGTGTGATAGAAAGATCCAGATTTCAAGGGCAGCTTTAAACAGCCTCCCTCTTATGTCATGAAAGATTCTGGGTGTGGGGAGGAAAGCTTGCCATATGAAATAAGCTAATTTGAGAGTTATCTTGAAAGATGTGCTTCCCAGTCCAATACTCTGATAAGACAAAGTTTGGGGAATTGATTGAGAACAGCTAAGGAAGGCAGAATGATTTCCAGTGGCCAAAGCTGCCAAGCTGGTTTTTAGCCTGTTTCATAAGAAATGGTTGTATGTGGACTGTCCCAAACAGCAATGATTTGTAGATACTCAACAAATCCATAGATCTGTAGCTGAGTAGTAGGATGGTCCATATTAGGATTAATTGCATTTTTCAATGTCCTGGTACAGACCACTTGGTATTCTCCTTGCAAGCTTTAGTCTTAGAGCTTTGCACTAACTTTGTAAATAGAGAGAAAATTCAGTTTGCCTATCATAGACACCTAAACTGTGTCTAAATGTTAAGTGCCCAATGAAGTAGATTGTGTTGTTATTCTCTGTACAGCTGGAGGAGAGAGGTGGATACTTTTGTGGATGTCAGGGCTCCAGAAGCAATTTGGACTTAAGAAAATCTGATAGAAAAAACATTTTTGGAAGGTCTTAAAGCCACCAACTTTTATCTACTACCTAGAAACAGAGATTAGAAACTTTCTTGGGGTATGCTGCTTTGATAGGCAACTAAAATTGTCTTACATATTAGGTGCAACATACAGTTTGGGCAGCAAGACGTGTTGTGTCTCTATGCTCAACATACACAGTCCCTACAGTAACTTACGTGTATTTCCATGTAGTAGCTACCTTTAATAACCTGGAGAGGAAGTATTTAGAGTCTTCCACTAATGTTTAAAAGAATTGACTGGTGAATTGTAAGAGAAGAAATCAAGGAAACGGTAAAGGACTCTATAGTTGTTGAAGAAGAGTCTTGAAGAACAAAGGACAAATTAGAAAGGAATGATATCACAGGGTTATGAGAAGTAGAGAATGAGCCACTTAGTACAGACATGAGAGAAAATGCAGAAGGTAATGTATAGGGAAAAAGGTAGACAGGTAAATGTTATGTATGAATTGTGAATCAATTCCAATTCACCTTTCTCAAAGAATTTGGCAGCACTGACTGAATTATTTTAGGTAGGGTAGGACATACATTGGTGCTGCAGATGGAGACAGAGGTGTTTGTTTAAAGTGGCAGTGTAGACTACTGTGCTGCAAAGTTAAATTCAGCCTGGGATGAACACAGATAGACTCCTTCTCTGAGGAGCGTCAATTACTGAAGTCATTGCACCTTTGGGAAGACAAGTCCATTGATCGAAGTAATTGCATTACATCTAATAAAAATGCGGGTAGCCATGGCAAGGAGCTGAAATATGAAGGGTAAATTGGAGGCAAACTCTGTTTGGATAACTGAGTTTAATGTTGAGAGCACTTAAGGCAATCCCCAGGTCTCAGATGTTCTAAATTACACAGAGACAGAGACTGGAGAGACTATTGTGTTCTGGTCAGCATGGTATTAACTGGATTAGAACTGGAATGCAAACCTTGCTAATTGATTTATCCACCATTAATCATGGAAGAGTACATAAACTTCATAGATGATCATTTGAACCCTACACAAGGTCAAATTTCGAATTAACAGAAACCATATGGTACTTGATGTTTTACTGTACACACACTTCAATCTAGTTGAAGATATAGGAAGCAGAAACAGAGAACTGGGTCTTTACGCCTCAGGAGAATTTCATCTTTAGAAGGAAGAACAGAAATTCTTCATAATTTTTATGTTTTTAAACAAGTAGTTGGTTCACTGACCAATGTTAACAGAAATAAGTTAAAGTTACAGTTCAAGGGCTTTACCCTCTATGCATTTATGTGCTACTTACCAAAGAGTTTGTCTTTGTGTTGTATCTGATTTGTGTCTACAAATTTGCATTTGTATGAATGTAAATGTCTTTTGAACAGCCCAGTGAATGCAGGACAGTGAGTTTTGCAAGCAACATCAAATGAGGTTGCAGAATTGCTTCTGAATTGAGCTAGAGCAACATTTGCCTTAGACTTACTCTTTTGAATATTGATTTTAGGGAGCTGTCACTTTTCCTCCATACTTGCAGTCTGACATACCCGAGGGGGTGATAAGAGTTTATGCTCCACTGCATTCAAAAGTCTCTATGGCAATTCAACTCAACAGCCAAACAAAAGCCAAAGACATCCTGGCTCGATTCCACTGTGAAAACAGGTGGGTAAAGCAGAACATTTTGTTTTTCCTAAACAACAATGTCAGAACTATAAATGAATAGATTGTTCCCTCTTGAAAGATTCATTGTGTTACAAAATCTCTTTTTTAATCTAAAATTGCTAATTTATGGTTATATTGGTCAAAGAAATTTTAACCACTTATCCTACTCTTTTTATTTTACTTAATAATTGGCTCTTATACAGAATCAATCTGCCTTCCCTTACACCACTACTAAAAATGTACATTAAACATGTATTTTATAGACTTGCCACATAGAGAACCCAAAGGGATTGTTTTACATCTATCCATAAGTCTAGAATGTTTTTATTTCTATAAGGTAATAATTATTAACAGTCATGGGAAATGGTAAATTAATTGTGTCTGAAAGTCTTTTCTGCAAAGTCTTCCCATATAATTCTGTTCTTTGAATAAATAATATAAAATAAATGGGTTTTGAATATTTAAATATTTAAAAATAGAAGGTTTAGTTGAATGTGATGCAGTAACCTATCTCTAGCAAATTCATTATTGGGCCATTTGGTAAAAGTTATTGGTTTTGATAAAACAGTTCACAGGGGGAAAAAAAACTTTAGCTTGCCATAGATGATGGGTGATAAGGCAGTGATTATGACAGAAAGTCAAACTGAAAGGTTTTTTTCCATCCTAGCCGTGGATCATTACAGAACATGAGAGGCCAGATCCAAAGTTTACATGAAATTGGAGGAAATATAGGTAGGTCTCAATTTTGAAAATTAATTCTGAATGTCCTTAACCTTCTAAAGCACCTCAGTGCAGCTCTGTTTTGACACAGCTGGGTCTCTCCTACCCTTTAGTGCATTTGGAGGAAAGGAGCCTGACCCAAAAGCTGTTAGAATCAATGTCATTATTTATTCCAACTCCAGAGTGACGGGAGGGGCACCCCACAGGAGAGAATGAATCCAGCGGCTGGCTCTCAGCAGCACTTCTTGTAGTCTTGCTAAATTCATCTGACCTTTTGCTTACCTCTCACACTCTTGTAACTGAGCATTTTTCCAAGGTTAGGAAATCCTTAGTCTTCCTCTTGCAAGTACATTCCACCTTGCTGTCAAGCTTTTTTCCAAGACTTCTTTCTTTCTTAGTGTATGTAAGTGTCAACCTTCCACCAATAAAAACCCACAGAATTGTGAATTCAGCCCCTGCGCCTATGGGTGTTCTATACTCACACTAATCTGAGTGCTTTATTTAGATTGCAGATTCCTTGTACTAGGGCCTTTGTCATCTTCTGTTTCATGCAGTGACAGTTTTTATATTAGCAACAACAGTGCCCCACATGTTTCTGGCCTAAAGGTCAAAAAACATATTTTAATTTGATATTACACAGTCCTGGCTGTCTCCTTTCTTGGTTTATACCAAAATTCTAGATGCTCTGTTGGAGTCAGTTGTTTTATCTGATTAAATTATTACTTATTTCTTCTAGATTCAGCTCTAAAGAGTTTCTGTAAAGTTATTAAAAAGCATCACACACTTACTTCAGCAGCAATCAGGAATCAGTCTTTATTACTGATGATAACACAAAACTAAATTGGATAAGTGATTTGTTTTGCCTGTCCAAACAAGATGACCAAATGATGCTAAAACAGGAAAAAAAAGTCCTAAAGGGCTTGTGAAACAATCCTAAATATTCCCACCATGGTCTTCAAAAAAACTGGAACATTTAATTTGCATCTTCATTTAAAAAATCATTTTTATAGTCCTAGATCCTTCAGGGTACCTTAGTCCACTGATTATGCATTAATTCATTTATATTGCTTTCACTTGAATAAAATCATTAGGGCCCCTGTGACCTTATAAGTAACTGTACAAAAATTTTACCATAATCTTGTGTCACAGCAAAGTAACCTCACCAGTGAAATGACTTCATTACCGCGTGTAAATGCAATATAGTCCAACAAATCAACTTAACTCTAGAATTTATTGCCTTATTACTCAACTAAAAGGCACGAAATCCTCATTTTGGCAAAGGCAGCCACAAATTCCTAATCACCAGCTAATGAAAAAGCCAGAGTGCAGAGGAATTTTTTTTAAACCAGCGAATTGGCAACTCCCAAAAATCTTGTTAGAGTCCCTGATTTCTCTACAAGATCCTACTGTATGGGAACACATTGTTTACAGAGCTACTTTTTCAGCATTTAAAAATAGTGTAGAAGTCAGAGAGTTGTAGATCCAGCTCAGTAAATCCAAAGAAATAACCACCCCCCCATACTGTAGCACATAAACTAACAGTGTTGTTGATGCTTCTAGAGACCATGTTCACTGTTTGACTAAGTGTCTTGTCCATCCCTCAGTGTAATGCAGGACATCCTGCCTGGAAGTGACACTGAATTCATGACTGTCACAGAGTAAAACCACTGGCAAATTTACCAAAGGCCCTCTCTATATCCAGGCAAGATGATAGCTGGATGGACACACCTAACTAGGCTTGCTGTGTGCAAGTCATAGAAACGTTCAAGGACATTTTAAGACAGCTCTGTCCCTGTGTGCTCAGAACATCCTATGATTCGTGGCTGACAATTTCCTTTTCAGGTCAGCACTGTCTGGATCCAGATGCGTTCATGCTAGACGTCTACCGTGCAAATCCTCAGGCAGAATGGGTGATAAAACCAAAAGCCAGCTGAAGCAGAAGGCAGCAGTCTACTGGACAAAAACCAAATGGACAAGAGTGATGCCTGTCATTTTAAGCAGCTCTTGCAGAGACAAAACAAAATGGTAGCTACAGGACATCATTCCTTCCTACTGTACTGTCCAACTGATGGTCAGCACATAGTACTTTTGGTATTCCAGCTTCCAAACCATTGGAAAAATTTCACATTAGTTATGCTTTTATATGGATGACACTTGTGCCAGTTGGCCCAGGAGGTGAGAAGGGCAGACGAAGGTACGGTGTTCGTTTCCTGACCTGGTGTTAAAACAATTTTTGGAAATAATGCAGTGGCATCAGATGAATGAGACACCACTGACCACAGTGTAACACAGAAGCATGCCAGAGACGTTGGAGAAGGGAAGGTGTCTGTCAGGCATGGAAGGTGGGAGTTCAACATGCAGCAGTGCCAAGACAGCTGTGTGAAAACCAAACCTTTCTCCTGAAAGTAAACCCATATAGTGTGTGTTACTGCAATACTTGTGTCTCTCAGTCACTCCTCACGAGTACCTGATACTGGGGGAGGGAGGCAGGAGGAGGACCTATAGACAGTTCAGTGTACATACCATGGTATATCTCACTAACAGTCTTCCAAGGTCACCTGTCTGGATCCCTCAGCTGGGTGCAATTGTAATGCCACAAACCATGTCCCCCTCCCCTGTCACACACATTTTCAGGAGATAAAGGCTATGTGAGAAGGGGCTGCCTTTTGCTTGATACTCTCAGAATTAAATCTGTGTAAATGCCAGACTATGAGATGTCTTAATGGTGCCACTTAAAGTCATCACCTTTATTGTTAAACATTAGTTTCTGTTCTGTAACCTAATTCTTTTTATTTTGTTTATTTTAGCTTTAATATGTAAGCAATTTTTATACTCTTCATCTGCATCAACAAGAGATATCTTTGTTCAGGTCTTGTATAATACAGCATGGAGAAGAAACAGGGCTTCCAATGAGAAAAAGGATTTAATAATTTACATATTAGGTCAAAACCATAGCCATCTAGGCCCAGTTGTGCTGGGGGTTTTACAAATACATAACAAATTGCAGCTGGCATGCAGTCTAAACAAACACACAAGCTGACAAGAGAATAGTGGGCTGCAACTGCATTGGGAATGTCAGATAGGATGTCTGGTTTGGAGCTTGTCACAAGAGCAAGCGATGTTCTTCACTCAGTCACCTCACTTTGGGCTATGCTGAACTAAAAGAGGTTTCTTGAGTAGGGAAATCACAAATCTCTGGAAAAGAGCAAGTATTTTTTTTTTTTTTTCATTTGTGTCATATGCAATAAGTGGGAACCAATGCCTTGAACTGCACTATGGTGTCCCCATCATTAGATGATGTTGCACTATGAAACCACCCAGCCTGAGCAATGATTTTTTGTTCCTGATCTGGACACAGAGGTGAGGCAGAAGCTCTGTTCATTGCAATTTAAAAGCACTCTGAACCAAGTCCTCCAGGTGAACATGAAGTCTGCTGTCCTGCAGAGAAAGCCTGTAACTTATGATGCTCTGCTGAAGCTGTGCAAAGAGGATCTGAACCAGAAGCAGAGCCTCTAAATGTGTCAAGTTAATTGTGTTCTCCAGTAATTAACTTTCATTGTTAGAGGTCAGTGAAAGAAATCAACATTGAGTCAGTAACTTTACCAGCAAAAATGTCCACAGAGGGCAGATCCTGTCTTCTTTCCTATCTTCTTGATAAAAAATGAGCAACATTTTCTTTAAAACAATGACATTTTTAACTTTCTGGTTGTTTTCCAGGTTTTTTGTGGTTTTGTTTTTGGTTTTTTTTCTTGTATGTTTGGGGGTTTTTTGTTTTCTTTTGTTTTTCCTTTTTCTTCTTAACACTAAAGGAGGCATAGTTGCAGGCAGGAAAAAACAGGACAGTTGTATTATAAAATACACTCCTTATTTTGACAACTATTTATTTTAAGTATAGAAGAGATAGTAGATCTGTGGCTTGTTTATAGGACTAAGCATAAACGTTTTGTCATGTGCTTTGCTCCCAGTACCCTTTAGTTCCCTCTGTGGCAATGGACAGCTCTTTCTGCTTGTGCTGCCCTTGTCTCTCAGCTGTAAAGCAGGACTAGTACTTTCCCTATAAAGGCACATGAGAATTAGTTAAATTCTACTCTCAGTTGTAGCCAAACAATTCCCTGAGCAGATCAGGAGTTAGAAACATCCTTCTGTGAAGAACAAACTCAGCAAAGGCTTTTTATGTGGGAAAGTGCTTTGAATACAAAGAGAGTCATAAATGCTAAGCATCATTGTATCTATAGCCAACAAAAAGGCATTCTGTGACTATACAGAAAGCCTAAACATTAGGAAAATAATTTGAAATGTCATAGCAAATGAGCTAACTTCCTACAATACTTTCAGACATATATATTGACCTCCTCCATCTTGCCCACTCACTTCACTCTGTGTTCTCAATGGCTGTGCAATGGAAAGGACAGAGCAGCCCTGTGTTTGTGCTGCAACTTGCTCAGCATGTTCTGGACCTCATCAATGTTATTTCTGAAATAGATCTCCCTGCATTCTGTATAGAATACAAGGGGGTTTTGGAAGACTTGTACCACTTCACAACTTAGGAAAGTCAAATATGATGTAATAAAATCCACTCTGTAAGCTCTTGTTTTATGCAAAAACTGCCTATAACTTAGTAAGACATGCATATTAGCAGATGACTGAGATTCTACATAGAGTGGCCAAATACTTCCTGCCTCTGAAACAGAATGTCAGAATTCTCTTTTCATAAAAACGGCCCTAATGACCCATGTGTAGTGGTTAATACCGTTCCACATTAAGTTTGTTTTGTATTGTTTTGGTACACTAACTTGATTTAATATGCAGCAGACAAATGGAACAAGCTCAATGGCATTTTGAAATACGAACTCTCAACTTTAGGTCTTCTATTTCAAGATGCTGGTGGAGGCATGAGGAATTTTGTTCCTCCTAACAGAAAGGAAGGCAAAACTAAGTTGCAAGAGTCACCTAACAAAAAATAACATATGTGGAAAGCTATTAGTAAGAGAGTAGCAGCAAGCAGGAGAATTTGCTGAAAGTCCAAAGATGCCTCAAGCATTTACATACTCCACGGTTCTACAAGGACAGCATTTTGCATATCAACACATAGAGAGAGAGAGTACTGTAAGAAGCAGGTGTTGCAAAACAGTCTGGAATGCTTTAACTTGTATATGCGGTGGATGTCATTAGAAAGTGTGTGTGTGCAAATGTCTGTGTCCATGTATAATATTAACTACCTCACTCTGCATTTTCCAGGAAAAATATTCTGGCTTAGACATTTACTACTTAATCTATTATCAATTTCACATTAACAGTGACAAAAACTTTTTTTGTATGAGGCAAGATTTGAAATTACAAAAAAAAAAAAAATCTCATAAAATAGATAGTTCAGTTTATGGATGAAATTTTATCCAAACCACGTTGCCTAAATTATGCTTGTAATGTGAACCTTGTGAGATCAGATGTTGGGGTTAATAGACAATGAATACAAACACACTGCGTTTCATTTTTATTTTTCAATGGGTTTCTCTAAGTGTGTGTCTTCTCTGGAAAATAATACAATGCCACTAATCAAAGTGAAGTGTTTTTATGTATGTTTCCCTTACAATCCTCATTATGTTATGTGTTTTGTTAAAGTATGCCAACATGTAAGTGTATTTGTACAGCAGACTGTGTCCACTGTATTGTATCCATGTCAAAAATAAAAACAATACAACAAAGCCAACTCTTCAAATCTAAACAAGTGTATTTTGGATAGAAGCAGGGGGCAAAAAAGCAGTGGTGTATCTGTTTTAAAAGCAACAGTGCTACAACACCTGAACTGCTGTACAAAGACCATGTTTTGCCACCCTTGCTGAAGTGGAGGAGCTCTTTGCTCCAGGAGCTCTTCCCTTGGGCTACCTGTATGCAGTGTACAAAACACACTGCTTGGAATCCTGCCTCATTGAGAGCAACAGCAAACTGCTTTGGAGTTTCATTTCACACAGTATTTTTTTAACTAGTACAAAATACATAGAGAAAAACCAAATTTAGAACAAACTGTACAAATGCATAGTAAAATCCAAATAAAATTGGAAGGAGCAAACAAAAATACTGCTAGTTTAAAGATAAAAATAAAAAGGGAGCTGGAAGTAACTTGCAAAGAACTATGTTTATTACAGATGCATGTTAAAAGTATGAGACACATTTGTCACTGCTCAGTGATCTGGTCAGTTGGTGAATGGATGTCCTTATTTGATTGAGATGGAGTACAAGTCCCCCAGCCTGGCTCAAAAACAGCTACTGGAAGACTCATTTTAGAAAGAGGCAGACACGGTATGACGAAGATACAACTGCAGCCTGGCCTCAAAACTGCCTCCCAGTGTCCATAAGAAATGCTGTTTTCCAAAGACTGATGCATTAATTTGCATTGCCAAAATACATAGTTTTTCCCAAATAAGACTCAAACACATCACTTCATGGCATCTCTGTGCCATAGAGAGCTGCTTGTGCTGAAGCTGATTCCATGAAAGCAGAAACAGGAAGATAATCCGTCCAGCCAATGTATCCATAATGAGTGTCAGAAGCACTGGACAGTAAGGCAGAAGGAAAAGGAACTGGAGCTACCCTATGAAGTGTAACTAAGAAAATGCTATTCATTAAACTCTGAATCTGAGACCTGCAAAATTACGCCTTTAGTCAGTCTCCTGCTCCCTCTGCTGGACTATGTCCACTTACATTTCATATAATCAGAGTTATATAATGGGCTGGATTGGAACAAACCTTAAAGATTATCTAGTTCTAACCTCCCTGTAGTGGGGATACTTGTAACTTCTCGGCCTTCCAGCTTATTTTCTTCTAACTAAAATACATGGACAACTGAACTACATAAAATAATGCAGTTTATTGTAGTTTTATTATGCGGTCCAAAATTATTATCTTCATACAAAATCGCCAAACCACAATAAAATGAAATACTGTGAAGTAATCAAAAGAAAAAGTACTGTAAACACTGATTAATAAAAATTCCCAAGAGAAAAATACCCAAGTAATGCCATTAAAATTGTTGTGGAGGTATTTGTTGTTTAAAACCATTTAGTTAAAATGCAGACATAGACCTTCTGATTAAAAAAAAAATAAATGACCTGAGTTGGAAAACAACCAGAAAAATCAAATAGACGCAGGTTCTTATCAGTTCTTCTTTTCATTACAAAATGAGGATGCAAAATAACAGATCAACAAAAAAAAAAAAAAAAAAAAAACACAAAACCAAAAACCAAAAACCCTCATTCCAGACAGGCTTTGCTGCAGTTCAGTGCTCAGCCCCAGGGCAGGAATGAGGAAACACTCCACGCAGGTCAAAAGCTCTGCTAAAGTCAAACAATTCTGTATGTTGGCCCTTGGTCAAAACAAGGTTCCTCAAACAGCCACGGAATGAGCTCTTGCTTGTGAGGCAGTTTTGCTTGACATCAGCTGAAAAACAAACATGAAATAGGTAAAATCTATTTCCATCAAACTGAAAAAAATACAAAGATCCAGGTTATTAAAATTCTCCCCCTCTGAAATGAGAGATAAAACCAACACCTGAGGAGCATCAGGTTCCATTCCTGTTAGGATGAACGGTGACATCCCAACATGGACAGTCACTGCTCTTTTCAATCATAAGTCATGTGCAGCAATAACTTGGCAGAGTTGGCAGAAATAGTTCTTTCCAGGGAACAATGGAAGATGAGAGGGAAAAACAGAGGAGAAAGCTACTCTGCATGGCGTTTTTGAAGTTAAAATAGAAACTAGCAGAATATGAAGCAACAGCTGAGCTGTACACAGTCACAGTTCCCATGGCAAACCAAAAGGGAACACATGTTAAGAGTCACTCTCATGAGAGTGAGCACAGGAGGGACAGAAAGGAAGGGAAATATTATTGTACCTACCAGGATAACCTCCAACATAAATGGGATTGTTAGTATCTGCAGATGTTGACTGGATGTAGGGATTATCAGTGTGAACCAAATTCCCATCAATTATCAGCGAAATGTGATGTTTGCTTTTGTTTGCTTGAAGCTTGTGCCATTTCCCATCACACAAGCTGTTTGTGCCTCTTGGTTCATATGCAGCCGTTATTCTGCCAGCTCCATTGTTGACATGGAATAAAACCTGTACAAACAGCCAGATGCCAATGGAGATATAAAGTAAGAACACATTAACTAATCTGCCTAGATAAAAGCACAATCACACTGGTGCAGAGATTTCCGTTTTAAATGTTTGGCAAAATGCACGGTTAATGTTTACTTTGATGGATAGAGTAGATCCTTATTAAAGTGTTTTTAAAATTTGAAACACTTAGATCTACCTATGCAATGGTCCATTGATACACCTCACTAGGGATTTCAATGCTTCTTACAAATACAAATCAAGAATTTTTCACAGAACCTGAGACTTCAGATCTGAAAGAAGATTCACAGTATATAACTGAGGAGAAAGAAGAATGGTCTGAAAGCACTTGTCATTGCCAATAAATGTATTGAATTTTTTCACCTATTTATTTTTCAAAGCAGCAGACATTTCCTTAACTCGGTGGTGAGGATTAATATGTAAGAACTAACTGGGAAAGTATGTCCCACAGAAACAGTGATATTTAACTCTGTCTCCAGCTAGGAAGCTTTGAATAAAAAATGAGCTATTTCTGCAAAAACAAACACTTAAGAGCAATCAAGTGTATATTTTTTATGCAAGAGATGACTGGAGAACTATGTATATTGATTGTTGAAAGGTTTATGGAGCATAATAGCCAGCAGAAGTAAAGAATGAGTTAATTGCTCATGAATATTGAAGAAGAGGTTACAAAACTGTGTGCATTGTATATGCAATGTTTTTCTCAAGGACAAGGATAGCTTTATGGCAGAAAAAGTATTAAGCAGTAAAAAAGATATATATTTGGTCTAACATACAAGGTATGTTGTACAGGAGGTCAGAGTGGCTGCACACTAACATAAATTACACTAATTAAAAATCCAAGAAGTTGGATTTCTCATTGGACGGCAATGAGAAACCTTGAGACAAAGTCTGTCCTGCATTTGTTCTGCGGAAAGTTCCCTCCATCACTTCACTGGTGTGCGTTTCATGCATTCCAAGAGTTTCAGCCTCCCAGTTTCAAACAAGCCTCTGTGAAATCTGTGTCCCTGCACAGGGCAGCCTACCTTGCCATGTACAATTTCCAGTCCAATGGCATCAACCTTGGCACTGCTGACCCCGAGAAGAACCCCGTGCACCGCTGTTGTACGGAACTCCAGGGTGATGTTCACATCCGACCGCACTTTGTAGCCTTCTCTGACTGAAAAGAAATCAGAAGCTTTTAGCAGAAGATTTGCAACCCACAGTAAAAAGTTAAATACAAACATTATCATTAAAAGGTCTAAAAAACTTGGTAATTATGCTGCTGGACTATGACCTTACAGAACCTCTGGAAAATAAGTTTTCCAAAGTCATAATTCCCATTTTTTACTGGAAAATATAAATTCCCAAATAAGTTTTTTTTTCATTAATTCTGATTTAATCAATTCTATCTCATTTGTAAGAAACAGTAAAGAGCATAAATGTAATCCTTCATATTACTTCCCAAGTCTTTTGTCTTCATATTATTTAACAGACCTTAATATCATGAACATGGATATTCTTAACTAAAGAAAGATGCAGTCCATTTCTTTCCCAGTGCTAAAATCATTAGTTCCTTTATTTGTGCAAGATAGCCCTTGGCAGAAATGTCCACTTTTGTATGGAGTAAAGGGGATAGTTAGAAATCCATATGCAGAGCATGCACTCATTGTGTGAGGAGTCAGTTAATTACACACAGTTCCAGTAAGACCTAAAAGGAGTATGTTTTCATTAACATTAATTCAGTAAGGCACTGTTTTCGTTTAATGATACTTACCAAGAGCAGCAAAGCCACTTCCATCAAAGAAAGTGCCATCCTGCACTGTTTCATAGCATTTATTCACAGCAAAGATAGAGACAGGACTCTCATTGTCCAGTTGTTTGCTATTAATTGTCATACTACCAATGCAGGCAGGAATACTGTGAGTAACCTGAGCATGTGGAAACATAATAGACAATGTTTAGTATACAATGCTGTGATGTTCTCTTAGGGATTCTCCTGATCTTATTGTAGATAAAATATTATCAGAACAAAGCACAGCAGAATCTAAAATACTTACTTACTTAGTAATTAAATTTCTATGGTTACATATAATTACGTAAGGTACATAAAGTCTTAGAGTTGAAATCAAATCATTTAGAAGCAGAGGATACACTGTCTATAATATACAGAAAGAACTGTATTTGCTTAAATATGAGCAGGGATACACCCAACAGTAAAAACATTCCAAACATGCTTCAGCAAATTAATGAGTAATCTAAACTTTTGTAGGACATTTTGCAAGTTCTCTTCATCCAAAAGATGTGAATCACTCCAGAGGGCACTGAAACAGACTCCCCAGGGAAGTGGTCATAGCGCCAGCCTCAGAGAGTTCAAGAAGCATTTAGACAATGCTCTCAGACACAAGGTGTGATTCTTGGAGTGTCCTGTGCAGGGCCAGGAGTTGGACTTAGATGATCCTTGAGGATCCCTTGAAAATCAAGACATTCTACAATTCTATGAGAAACACTATCATCACCACCAGAATCCTTGTTGATATAATGGGCTGCACAATGAGGAAGATGACAAACACCTACCCTCTAAAAGCATGTATTAAAAATATGCTTTAATCTAAGGACAGCTAAACTGAGTCTTTCAGAGATATTTAAGGCACCTAATTTCTGTTTGAATGCAATAGGACTCAGGTACCAAAATGTCTGGAGATTGTAGGTCATGTTTTTCTGTTATACTATGAAAGACAGGAATTTATATTCTTTATCCATTTTTAACGGAGAAACAGAATGAAAAAGTTCTGTTAAGGGCTATTACTAACACACAAGGATATAAGCTGTAGCTGGAGTCATTAAGCCATAGAAAGCTAGAAAGATTTATCTGGTAAAGGGTCATTACTTTCCTTGTTGCTTCTTTCCCTTAAGTACTCTTTTTTGCCTGTCAGAGACAGGACACTGAATTAGATGGGTTTGCTGCACTGTGCTCATTCTAGTCCTGCAAAATGACAGAGACATCCCCGCACCCCAAACCTTCTTACATTCCCAAGATTCCTTGGCACGTAGTCAAAGGGGAGTCCTCCCACATAGAGCTTCCCTTCCACATCCAAAGTGCTACCATCTCCTGGAACATTGACTGCTACCAAGTCCTGTCCATCCACAATGATTGTGCCTTTCCTTTTAACATATTCCGTCTTTACCTGGAAAAAAGGGAAGGGCGCAAACATAAATGAGCAAGTTAAATTTGTTACCTAGTCATTATTTGCCATAGAATAAGCATGACAATTGTTTAAGTGGTTCAATTGCTTTGACATTCTGTTCTGAGGCACCCTCTTGAAATTCTTCCTGAGGCTGAGATAATTTCTGAATGCAACTGAGCAGTTAAACAGCTTTCTTGCCTTCCCAAGGGCTCAGAATGATTTCATACTGTCCTGCCTAAGGTTTTCAGTGTTTTATTATTTCATTAAATCACCAGTTTATTGCCTTATGATGCGTGTACGTCACTGAGTTTGGAGAAAGGCATTCTGTCCTGGCCTCCTGCAATTATTGTGCTGCCCAACAGCTGAGCCATCTCAGCTCTCTCAAGTGCACATTCCTATGCTGACATTTTATGATAGGCAGTGCAAAGTTAGCTATGATCAAAAAGCCTTCCAGTTTTGTCCATCTTGTTCACTCATGTCCTTATGCCTGCCTTGCCCTAAAACAATTATTCATATGTGGCTGAAGGAAGTCAGCTAGCCATTTATTCTTCTCTATTTACGTTTAGCCCCACTCAGAACCATGACTTGGTTCAACATGAAGTTTCATGAACATTTGGGCTGGTAATGGGATAAAGGGGTAAAGCAGGGTAGTATGAGCAGAGGGCAGAGAAGGAAAAGAAGTGATGCTTCTTTCAGTAGAAATCCATATTAGTTTGAATTGATTGCAGAGGGACTGCAATGATCACACCCAGCTAGGAAGTGATGTGACTCAGTTTTAATCTCTGAAGAAGGCTGAAGGTCCTGCTTTATATCCTGGGTAGTAAAGATAGGTCAGCTCTTGTATGGAATCTGTTCAGCTCTTAAAATGTGGATAGCATCAGTAGGAGTTTTATGTATGTGTAATTTTAAACACGCAGCTGTAAGTCCTGGAGCATTCTTCCTTTCAGGGTAGGCAGCAGAGCTTAACTGTGATATCTCTGACAGAAGTTCACATTTCCTTTCTTCATGTTAATTTTTGCTGTTTTTTCTTCTGCAGATTGTTTATGAAAAACAAAAAGCACTCTGCTGATTCCCAAGGCATCTAGGAAAGCTTGCAGCTTTGTGTCATCAATCACTTTGTCCCACAGAAGCCACTTCCTAGAGTGAAAGCTTCACATATGGGCAAGTGAGGGGAAGCTTAGCAGGATGAATATTGTCATCCTCACCTGCCTTTAGGAAAAGTGATATCCTCAGAGTTACTTCTAAAACTGCAGCAAATATCACAGTCACTTCTCACACAGAAAGCAAGAGCCAGTAGCAGGTGGGTTGCTTGGAGGAATCGGGCCAATAGAGACTGACGCAATCTTTGTGCAGAAGGCCCTAAGTGCTCTGTGACACCTCCAAGCTGTAGACATAATTCCTCCTCAACTCTACTTAAGATAAGTCCTCATTCATTTCAAATGCCCCTTTCTCATGTTGTCTCAACCAAGGAAAGGACAGACAGTGCTTACCCTGTTGTCACTAGTTGCTGTGACATGCTCAGGTATTAAGCGGTGACAAATCTGTTACCCAGTCACACACTGAAGTGCAGGTCTTTGATGACATAAAGCATTGAAAGTGCTCTGTGGAAAAGGTCAATTTTTTTAACATCTCTCTGTTAGGTCTTTCTCTGATGAAGATGACCATCACTACATAGCTGGTAAACTATTTAATTCCAAAATAGTTTGAGATACTTGACAGTAGTTGGAAGATGGATTTGATGTACAATTAATGACAATTTTAAAAGGAAATAATTATCAGATAAAAGTTTTCTGAATGACTTCATGATTGGGTTAGAACCAGTTTGCATTTGCAACACAGAAACTATACAGAAAAGGCAAGCAAAACCCATTCCAGTACCTCCAGGGAAGAGAAAATGCAGCACAAGATTGGCAACCACCTACCGTATGCCATTTTCCATCACTGACAACAGCAGGGTGAAGAGCTACTGCTTTTCCTTTGCCTAAATCAAATGAGAAATGGAGCTGTCCCCCATAAAGCTGTAGGGCTGCATAATCAACTTGGTTTTGGTGAGCCATGTAGTAAATCAGGCCACTGGAGGCAAAGGTTCTGAGATTCAGCTGGACGGAAAGTCTAGACAATAAAAAATCAAGTGTTACTGATAGGTATTTCTTCTGCAGTGATGAAAAGTTTTTTGACACAGAGAACAGCCTGAACCAATCTATTGTTACAAAAGAAGATTTATTATTACAAAGGCCAGAAAAGTAGAATTTGTGTTGATTCTAAGAAAGCATGACTTATAATGTATTTCAAAATGGAAATTGGTGCTGTCAGTAGTCCAGCTAGTACCTGTCAGTAGTAGAAAAAGTGCTTGTAAAAGTGTGAGATGAACTTTAAGAGGGACAGGATCAGCTGTTTGTGACTACAGGCTTGCTTATTGCCCCAAGAAATGAACCCATTCCAGGATAACTTTACGGCATCCATTATCCATTACAATTAGCCAGGCTTGCCGGGATATTATGGGCAGACTGAGAACTGAGGGAGGCTTAAAAGGTAGAGGAGATGAATGAGCCATTTATTATGGAGCCACTAGGTCCAGACTACATGGCATCAATCCTCTGCAATGTCCTCTGAAGGGCTAGAAGTAAAAACCCACTCTTTTCTCAGTGCCTTCCTCAGTTGAAAGAAGCAAATACAAAGTGACTTGCAGGCAGTGTGATGGGGACCTTGTTGGGCGCCCCTCAAACAAGTACAAGAAGCAGAGAGGCTATCACATATTAGGTCTCAACAAAATGATTCTTCCCAGTAGTCTTGTCTCCCCTTCAAGTGCAAACATGGAAGGTGCACTTGCAGAAAATAGGGAGGAGAGGGTGAGATGTCATCTGCATCAGACAAAGAAAGAGGGACCAGATGTGAGCTCTGTATGAGGAAAAAAATCCAAGTACATACAGAAGGTACAGTGAGACTCAAGTCTGAGAGGGGAAAAAAAATGCAGAACTCTGACCATGAGTTACTAAACTCATGATCATTAATCTGGGATATGATACTTTCTGCCATGAGGAGCCCACAGAAACCTGAAGTGAGCACCATGTTCAAAGCTGGCAATGCAGTGATCAATCATGAAAACCATCACAGCATTTCTGGCAGCTCAATACAAAATATGTGTGCATGTGTAATTCAGTATATACTCACTTTTTCCTGACAGCAGACTGATTGAAGAGCAGGGTCAAGTGGCTGCCTTTGGCAAGTCCAAACTGATAGGCACCTTGAACATGACCAGGCAGCTCATCTTTTGCACAAACTACCTGTTAATGAAAAGACTTTATTAAGTAGGATAGTGTTAGATGCTGCCCAGCAACTGTTGACTGACAGTGTGCCTGCATAGAACTTTGCAGGAAGCAAAACTGAGCCACAAGATAACCACAAGGTACACAGCAAGACACCAATTAACTCAACTCACAATCATTCTAACCTACCTTCAGGCTCAAAAAGAACTAATTCTAATGATTAAACTATGTCTCGTAGACAGCACTGGCCTTTTCTACTGAGAAATGTTTGTAGTTTGAGACATATTCACTTTTTGTCCTTTTGATAAATAAGGCTGGAAATACAATTTCAGTGAAAATCTTATAGGTTTGGTAGAATTATTTTCCCATTTTATGAGGACACAAATTTTTGTTATGATTTGTTATGAGCTGAGGAACAGAGGATGAACAAAATAGCCAAAGTATACTTTAGCTCTAAAAAGGACAACTTATTTCTTTTTATGGTTCCACTTGTTTTTATGAAATCTTGCTCTTTTAAAAAAATCAAATGTATAAAATCTTGCTTTCTGTTGCCACATGAAAACGATTTCAGGATGCTTTGGGAACCCTTCATTATAAAGATGTGCAGCTGCAGGAGGAGAGAAGTAATGCTGCCTTCTCTCTTGGGAACAGGGACTGCGTGAGAGGAAACAGGTGCCATGCAAGCTGCATTCAGACACCGTGTGTCCCTCAAGTGGTTTGGGCCTCCTCTCTGAGACAGAGCAGAGACTGCATGTGTGTGACCAGGAAAATGTAAAAGCAGAATTTCACAGCTAATGCAAATCTGAACACAGAGTCCCTTTGGCAGGAATACACTAAAGATAATAATTACTATCAAGTCCTTCTGTTGGGAGATTATCATTCCACTGTTTTTCTTATTTCTTGTTGTTGTTGCTGCCTGAAGAGTGATAAACCTAACTACATTTACATTCCAAATGGCCAACAGGCTGCTACAAAGGTTAGGATCAGTTTTTCTACAGGAAACAATTTCAAATCAACATCCATTGAACCATTCCATACTGCAGAGGAAGCAAATATACGCAGTCTACAATCTGATAATTCTCCACAAAGAAAGGACAAAAGAGGAGGCAACAGAGCTTTGCTGCAATACAAACTTTTTTTGTATCTGTGAGAGGTCTCAGGGGAACTGGTAAAGCCTGAAGTTCAGGTTGAATTGTAAAGTCTGATGGCTGTACAGCAGGTTTAGGCTTCTCTGACAAAAAGCAGCTGTCCATATCCACATGTTCATACTTCATGGAAGTGGTGAAATATAAAAGCCTATATTAAAAAAAACAAACCAAAAAAAACCCCAAAAACATTTTAAGAGGTGCATTTCTGCTTATTTCTGAAGCAGAGGGAAAGTATTTTACAAGGTCTTTCAGTAATATCAGGAGAAAAGGAAAGAAGTGGCATCTGTGACAAACAGATTGAGAAGTAGCAAATAATCTGTGCACAGAACAACATGAATCTGCAATATTTTTGGAAAACCATTCTGTCTGTCACTGCAGATGAAATTATAGTAGAAAAAGCCGTGCTTTGCGCAGCATCTCCATAAACATTAAAGATATCTTTAACACTATTTAGAAATATAGCTGGTAATACCCATTTTCTGTCTGTTATAAACCCCAGATCATGAGTATCATGCATATCTTATGTCAAAAACCAGGCAAACAGAAGTGTCATGGAAGAGATCACAAACTACATTTAACAATTACTATACACAGTTTTCCAAAACAAGGCAGTTACCCTTCTGACTTACTCCTTGTTAAAAATAAGGTTGCTGATACAGCCATGAAAGGAGCCAGCCAATTTTAGCCCTAAGATGCCCTCTCCTGCTGGAATGCCACCAGCATAGAAGTTGGAAATATTAATGGGGCTATTTTCTGCTGCTGAACCAAGTCTCAATTCTGCAGGTTTACTTTCATCCACCTGTACAGTTATGATCCTGAAAAAAATAAAGTAGGGAAAACATTCAACAAGGTCTTAAAGAGTCATTTTCAGATGAAAAGCATTCCTATCAGCCTCAAAAATGTCCTCTTCTAATAAAGATTACATCATTTTGATAATCCTTTTGATAAGGTCTTAAAACTGGAAGCTATTCTTTTGATGATTTTTAAAATGTAAAGTTTTGTCAAATATCTTTCTAAATTATTTTGATAGCTGTGTATCTTGTTTATAATTCTATTTAGTATGCTTGTACTCAAGTGCCCCAATCTATTCTAGAGATTTTGAGAGCTTTTAGCTACACCTCCATCAGTGACTGTATGTTATATACAATTACCATGTAAATCAGAACATCTGCATTGACAGGGGAAAAACACAGCCCTGGTTATCCCACCTAATAAGCTAGCAAAGGCAATTCCTCAGAGAGTGCAGTGAACTGACAACAGCACACAATAATTACACAGGTAATACTCTTTGCAGTCACATGTACCTCTTATTCCGAATTAAGATGACGGAGTGTTCTTGTCCATCACTGTATGTTCCATTAGCAGACTGAAGAACTACTTTCCTAGTACTTGCTCTATCTCCAGCATTAACATGCACTGCAAGATGACCATCAATCAGCATGATGGAAAAGAAGGGCTGTAGATTTAATCAGAGGATTAATTTTTAGCTCTAGCTCAATTTTCAGACACTCAGTGTTTAAACCGAACGTGTATCAGAAAAATTTACCTCCAACCTTGTTGCAAACTTTTTAATGAAGCTTCAAGACTAGTGGGAATTGTACTGCTACCTCTCACAGTGCAAAGCCTTCTAACAGCAAACACAAAAGCTGGACATTTCTCTGGTCAAAATAACTCTAGGTAAAGTGCAGGAGGTTTTTTTATACACCCACATCCACCCCACACACTTCTTCTCTTAGAGCAGGAAACAGTAAGATTTTCTCTTTGGATTCTAGAAGCTCCAGCTGTCCATCAGATACACAATATATATAGCAATCTGACTTGATTTTACAAAATAAAAATGGCAAAAATAATCCCCAAAACTTCTTTGTTTTCAGTACTTGCCAAGTGTGCTTGTCTTCGTCGTCGCTTTTCCAGTCCCCTGCTGAGTCCAGCAAGGATGATGCCACTGCTGTTCTTTGTAGCAAAAGTTGCCATCAGTTCTGACTCTGGGTTTAATGACTTAGGTACCAACTCAATATATCCATTGTTCATGATGCTCACACTGTGAATAGGCTATTTTACGAAGAACAAAAATAATCACTGAATTTATCCCTACATAGTGTTAGGTAAGAAAAAAATCAAATAATAGATTAGATTATCTTAGAATTCTAAAGATAAATTTGTTTCAACTCACTGTAAACACCACTATTCACTATTTCATTAAAATAAAGATCAGATCACAAAACTTCAAAGTCTCCTACCTCCAATACACAGCCTTTTCTTACTCCATATGAATTTCTAAGCAAGTCAAAGGTGGAACGAGATATTTCCAGATTCTTGATGCATCCCACATACATTCTACTATTAAGACCTTTCCTGAAACACAAAACAAGGCTTTCTTTCCAAGGAGTAGTACTTGGAATCTCCTGGGAGAAAAGATTAATTTCTCTTCAATAAGAGAAGAAAGAGAGATCTGTTTTAAAGAATGCAGTTGGTCCGGTATAAGTGAAAAGAGAGTAGTTTAAGTTTTACTCTCAGATACTAAATCTGGTCTTAAAAAGAGTCAAGATAATGTTGTGCCCAAATTAAAACATACAAGTGTGTTGTCAGGTCAGGTCATTTCCCAAAACTTTAAGGTGAATCTTCAGCTGAAAGAAAATGGATTGTGTAGAAGGGTAACTGTAGCTGTCTACTATGCAAGTATTTATTTTTCAGTTTTCAAGTCTGGAGGATGCCTAATTTGGTTCCTGGTTTAAAGCTGAGAGATCTAAGGCTATCCTGCCATAATCCCTTACAGGCTGCTATGCCAGCTAAGATTAACAAGTCTGCACTCTGTAATCACTGTGCAGAGACCAATAATGTACTAGAATTTACCTTATTGTCAAGAGCATGAAGAAAGTTTAATTAGATTTTTTCTTGCCATATTTATCCTTTCACAGTGAAGCCAGTGAAGAAATGTGACTTTGCAAGTTCAGTACAGACGTGCAATAAAAAAAAACCCCCATAAACTAGAGACAAGCTATAAAATATGTATTTGCAATGTTTTCTGTTGATTTGTTCACAGTTATTTTTCCTCTGTTCCAAGTTACTGAATTATAGGAATCCTGAAGTACAACTTTCATCCTTAGGCACGGTTTTGCCCATAAATGCCATCTGGAAAACTCAAGGCTTGCACAAGTTGAGATCAAAGGACCATCATTGCAGACAGCAGTGCTGAATGCTTGCCCCGAAAAGCAGGGGGGGCTGCTATGGCAGCTTCTGGGGTGGAAATCACCCTTGGAGGAAGAAAATAAAATTATTTCTGATCTGAACTGCAGCAGACCTACCAGTGGATAGCACCATCAGAGTCTGAAGTCAAAGGACAGATGTGGTATATATGGCCATAAACTAAACTTCAGAATTCAATGTTTTTCTCTAATTTTAGTGGAGATAAGAATGTGAATTTTTTTCCCTTACCTTACAAGAGTCTTAGCAAAGGTGCAAAAGTGAGACACTTTACCTCAGAGCCCTCGATCTTGGCAGCCCACCAATGAAGATTGGGTCTTTATCAGAACGATTCAGGTCTGAGGCAACCCCAGGAGATTCTCCTTGCTTGGTTTCTTTATAATTAAGGTTATATGCATCCATGACTGCCAAAACTCCTGCAAAGAAAAGAGAGTAAAGATCTGGAGAAGGACATGAATACACATTCTTCCCTTCTGGCAAACTGGTCCATAATAAAGGAAAATGTATTCATTGACTCGGACATGTATGGACAATCTTCTTATTTTTAGAATGAGCAATTTATTTTACTTCCAGCTTTCTATTAATCTCATTCAATCCTCTCTGCCAAAACCAAATCTGGAGAAGTCTACAGGAAAACAGATACATATGAGAATACATTATAGCTATTTGCACACATGCATTACTGCCGAAAAACAGGCCCCCCCCAAAACAGTTGTACTAAGTACTATTAGAATGCAGAAGAGAAAATGTGATCCTTCATCTACAGACAAAAATCTTGGACAAAAATCTTTCAGTCTTTAAAGACTGTAGGTATGTTTTTGTCTGGCAGTTTCTACACTACTTGCTCTTTGTGAGATGTGTTAAACCAAGCACAAGATTTATACTGCAGTCCTTCTAAAAGCAAAGTACCATAGATTTGCCTGCTAAAGACATTGCATTGGAAGTGATCAAATTTGGCTGCAGTGACCTGCAGCGATCTTAGATATTTGTATTTGTAAATGTGCAGACACCTGGATTTTTCAAATTGTATCCTACCTTGCTTCTTATTCCGATTGAATGAGATTTTATACCATGTTCCATTGTTGTAACGATTTTCTGTTGTAAGAGCAAGAGGTCCTGAACCAAGATCAACAGTCACCCTCACTTTGCCATCAACAAGCTCAAGGGACAAGAAGTCTTTCTGAGAGGAAGGAGAAAAAACCCAAAGGAAAACATTACAAACCAATTATATTCCTGGGAATAAAGTCTTCCTTAAGAATGCATGCCTGGAAGTTTGGCCTACTGTGTGGAAAAGATTTAGTAACTCTTGTACCTGGACTATTTGTTAGGTCCAAGATGCTCATCTTCACTTTATTTAGGAAAATTAAGTTACAAGTACCTCACAAGGATGTATTTTTGTTTTGTTACTACCCTTACTTAAATGCATCGTGAGGTTTGATTACTCAGCAGAAGAAGGGTTAAATAACAAAGTCACATTTTCCTGGTTTTGGATGAAGTTGAAAGTAATATGATTTGACAGCATAATGATCAAACACTATGATGTTCTTTCTATAAGAAGCAAAGACCTTCCTTACACAGTAAAAAAGACTTCCTGAATTGCATTGAAGGTGCCCCCTCTGAACTGTAAAGCTTAAATCAGATATTATTGTGCAATGTATTCAGGCAGTGAGTACATAAAGCAAATGAATAATGCAGTGACTCTGAAAGAATCTGTATCCAAACAAAGCTTTTCCTTCCTTCAGGAACAGAAAACCACCATCTAAGTATGCAGTAAACTGCGTGACATGACAATGAAGGTCTGGTGATGGGTGTGGGTTATATTGCTTTTGCAGGAGTTTTATTCAATTTGTTTCAGATTACTGAATTCCTATCTTATGGATTTAATTCAATATGGTTTTTCATTATTATATTGCCCTTTCTTCTGCAAGCTCAATTCTGAAACATTTTTACATTCTGAAAAGGTTTCTCCAACTGAAAAAACTCTCTTGTTGTCCTTACTGTTTCCTTTTCTATCTTTTAGTTCAGTAATCATTAATTTTAGTCTAAAAGAATTTATTTTTATTCTAAAATTTAAATAAATTGTGAAGAATTATTTTCATTGTTTAACTCTGCCCTTAGTTTAGGTGAATATTTGCTCTAATGAGTTGACCCCTAGGGTTAAAGTCTTTATTCCTTTGACTTATGATGCCAATCACAGGTGATGAACTACACAAAAGTAGTAATATGCTCTAATATATGTGAGCTGAAAAATTAAGAAACCAAGAAACCAGCAAATGATCAAACAGTATGTATGACAGTTTAGTAATCTGATGCATTTTCTTACAGTGCCATTTGAAGCAAGATACAGAAGAAGCCCATTTGGTGAAAAGGTACTGAAAAATATTATTATCTGAGTCACTGTTGAGCGGAGTGCCTTCTCCACAACTGAGTATCCGCTGCCATCAAAATGGAATGAAGTGTCCTCATCCTGTGGGCTACAGAAGTAGAAAACCAGTATAAAAATGTAAACTGAACATTTGTGCTTTCCCAGTAATTTTTACATAAAGTATAAGAAAAGTTAGACCATAGAATAGTTTGGATTGGGAGGGACCTTAAAGCCCATCCCATTCCACCCCCTGTCATGTGCAGGGACACTTTCCACTAGACCACATTGCTCAGACCCCCCTTCAACCTGGCCTTGAACACTTCCAGGAATCCACAGGGCATCCACAGCTTCTCTGGGCAACCTCTTCCAGCATCTTACCACCCACACAGTAAAGAGTTTCCTCATAATATCTAATCTAAACCAACTCTCTTTCAGTTGGAATCCATTCCCCTTAGTCCTGTCACTCCATGCCTCTGTAAACAGTCTCTCTCCATCTTTCTGGTTGGCTCCCTTCAGGTACTGCTCAGTTAGTGCAGCCTCCAGGCAGTAATTTATAAAGTGTGGGAAAACACTTGAATCTTGATGTAATGAATAACTGAAGGATTCCAGCCAACGGCCACTTTCATTTTACAACCTCACTACACATGATTTAGCCATGGGGAAGAATGCACACAAGGTAAGTGTTCTTCCCTTATGTATGAAAATAAAAGCCAAACTCAGTGATTTCCTAAGGGAAAAAATAATTGTTACAGCATACACCCTCTAAATTAAAACATGTCATCCATTTATCAAAATGCTTTGCATAATTGCAGTTACAGTACATGAGCTATTAGCCCCTTTCTCTGCAGTACAAGACTTGTAAAAAATATCTCATACAATCAAGCAGCACCCTCTGCTGTTTCTGCATGAAATATTCTGCACAGGGAATATGGACAAGCATATTTCATTTCTATTTCTTAAACATAAAAATAGTACAGTCTGCAAAAGGTACCAAGCTCAGTGGCTACAGCTTTGCTATCGACTTTTTTTCTAAGACTGCTTTACACTGTTTCTTACCCTAGGAAAGAATAAGTTTGTCTTATGGAAAACTACTGGAAAGCAAAGATTCCAAAGTATTTTGGTTCACTGGTAGTCCCTACTCCCCGTGCACAAAATAGAGAGCAACAATAAAACTCCTCTGAGAAAGTGATTCAAAAATTGAAATTCCATACAAAGAAGTTGTTTGACACCTCTGACACATTCAGATTAATGTGCTCAGAACTGTAAGTTAATGATCAGTGAAACACTGCAATTTGTCTAACCTCCTTATTTTTAGTTAACACAAAAATATAATATTACAAATGTAAATTATTCTAAACCTGTTGGAAAAAAAGAAAAAAAAACAAACAGATACAAAAACAAAAAAACCAAAAAAAAACCCAAAAAAACCCCCCCAAAAAAAAACAACAACAAAAAAAGAGTGAGACAAAATACCTTCCAAAACAGCCATTGCACTTGCCCTCTCTTTCTATGTAGTTCCAAAGACCAACAGATTTGCCATTCAGGGATGCCTCTCCTAGGCACCCTTTAAAATGGGTCACCTTAACAGCAGGTGATTTCTATAAGACAAGAAATACTTCATGAATACAATTAACGTTAAGTACTCTGAAAATTATGCAACAAAATTTTTGCTTGGTTGTTTTCTTTGAACTTTAGCTTTGTTAGATATAAATCATCATAAGAGAGTAAAATGTTTTAGCATAACTATTAACAATTATAATTCAAATAATAATAGATTAATACATCAAAAAGTAAAATAACTATGTCCTTGACCTATTTACACACCTCATGGCATGAATAACAATTGCAAACTAAAAGAAGACGTGGAAGAAGCAAACAAAATCCAAATTCATTTTATAATGTCTATACATGGTGTAGACTGTCCTGGTTAAAACTGTATGAAAAATTTCCAGGGAAAATTCATTTCAGGATACTAGAACACCCTTACAACATCTCTGCTTTATGCTCAGAGTACCTAGTGCTTCTTGATGAAGTAACCAAATCATGCAATTACTTCTAAAACAAAAGTATTTCTCAAACATGTTCAAAACAATTAACAGAAGGCTGATCTCAGAATTTAACCTTGATTTGCCCTCCAAGTCCTCCAATAAACATTAGGGTTGACTTGTTAACATCCAGTATGCTGGCTGTCCCCGGAGAGGTTCCAGATTTAGGTGAAGGCTTCTGATTGGAGTTCATTTCCTCTATGCTGAGGGTACCTATTTTTCCAAACCTGCCAAATACAAGTACTAATAAATAGTCTTAGAAATCACCAGGCCTAATCAACACATGCATACTATTAGCTTCTCTTTCTAAGGACAAGAAAAATCTCATCACTGAAAAATCCAGTGGATGCTTTGTGTACAACAATTACAACATTCTCATTTTAATTACCTGGTGGCATGAATTCTGTGCCATTTGTTGTTGTCGATTTGAAAATCAGGGTACTCCACTCTTGTTGATCCAGAGCCCAAATCCCAAAGAAGAGCTACTTTACCACGTCGCATCTCCACTGCCAGGAAGTCTGTCTGAAAAACAGCAGAGCCTACTCTAATTCATAGCATCAAATGTGTATTTTCACCAGTAACATGGAGAAAGTATTTCCAGATTCATGTCCCTACATCCCCTATTACAGGAGCTGACATTTAGCAAAATCAGGCTTTTCACTCACTTCCAATGAAACAAAACTCCCTTAGGTTATATGCAAGTAGCTGAATGTTTTCTTCATATATATATAAACAAGAGATGTACAGACACATAGATGTCCAGAAATATACAATCCTGAGTGTATGTGAAGTGACTTACAGTCTATGAAAAAGTACTATCCCATGATAGTGTGCCACAAGGAAGTAACAGCTGTGCATTTATTGAGATTATAGAGGGAATGAAGAGGAGAGCAATGTGACAGTGAGCCAGCACACTCCCTTCAAGTGGGTGGATGCACTGTGCTCATGAGAGCCAGCTTCAAAAAGTTTAGCTGTGTTACCAAGCAAGTCATTTGATACACTCCAGCATGCTATATGAAAGTATTACAGAGGGTGTTACACACCACGCGGTTAATGCACAACACAGGAAAAGGAAGGGGGAGTTTCATCACAGGGCCAAGAGCCAATGGCTAAGGAATCTTTTATTCTCTACCTTTGAAAATCTCTGGAATCATCTAAGGCACAAACATATTTCCACCTCTAGTAAACACACCTGTCTGCAAAGGGCCCCACTTGGTTACTTAGCTTGAAATCAAGTAAGAAAAAAACATATTTAAAACTTTTAAAATTCTTACAAGGCATTTAAAACTTTTGACTACCATCACCTTCAATAAATGTACACCAGAAACTTACCTTTCCATTGCTACCCAAGTAGAAAAGGAGGTTATCTGGGTCAGCAGTTTTCACATTGAGTGTTAAGGTGTTGTAATTCGTAGATGAAATTTGGGGTTGATAGGCACGAATGCAATCTCTGTCTGCTGATACTGCAACTTTAATCTGGAGGGAAAAGAAGAAAACGGAATCTAAACAAGTCTCAGTGGACACAGCACTCATTTGTGGAGTATGTACTTAGCTTCTGACCAACAAATGCAAACCTTTTGCTGAGATCCTTCCATGCAATCTAAGTATTGCTACCTGGGTTAGATTTTTGCAATCTTCTAGGTATTACTTGATAAAGAGGTTCACAAATGAAAAGAATGAAACATCTTAATACACACAGTCACTTGGGAAGCCTGAATCAGTAAAGAAACTATTCAAATATCTCAGAAAATAACAAGTCTTGGGTCAGAAGATCATATATCAGAAAAAGCCATATCATAATATCAGAAAATAGAGATACAGGGATTCAAAATATTTTAAAATAAAGGAAACCATTTCTAGTCTATGTGGAGATTTTTTTTTTAACTAACTAAGAAGGCAGACCCTCTGCAATAATTCTGGTTATTTCAAATTTGTAACAGTTTACACAATATTAAAAAAACCCATTTGTAACTATATGGCAAGTTCAACTTTTTAAAGATTAAGAAAATCATATTCCTATTGTCATACCCCTAAGACCACTGATTAGTAAACTGATAAAAGATTGATCCAAGCTAAATGCAGCCAAACTTCCAGCAGGTTGACAGAAAATCCATTTCAGCAAGAGAAAAGCCTTAATTCCATTAACTTCATGGAATATACCTGTACCTACTGAATACACGTAGCATGCATATGTGTATGCATGGATCTGGACACAGATACATAAAGTTTCTCTTGTGTAATAAAAAAATTGCAAACAAAGCAACAAACAAAAAACCCCAACCAACCAACCAACCAAAAAAAAAAAAAAAAAAAGCCTAGCCTCTCACCCTCCAAACAGAATAAACTCCCCCAAACTGGAAAAAGCGATTTTGCCAACACTTCTATTAACCTTGTCAGGAACTTCTGCAGCTTATGATACCTCAGAAAATACCATTCCCTTTTTTTTTCTAGAGTGGATTCATTAAGCTTCAGTAGACTGTGACAGAGAAGAAATAACCATATAATTAAAGAGATTCGCAGAAAGAAGTGAGTGCCTTCTGATTTTTTTAAAAAACCTCCCTAAACCTTACAATAACATATCCACAATTATGTCAAAGGCATACCAAAAATTAATCATTACAAAGTTACTTTCATATTTCTCTCACAGTCTAATGAGATCCATAGTACAGTTAATTCACTTGTGCTGTCTTTAAGGGAGAAGCAGAGATTTAAAAAAACGTATACTGTCTTAAAGTACTCCAGATGCTCAGCTGTTTCATGCAAAGAACACATGGATAACATGACAGGCCATAGATGGCAAATTTATTGAAAGAATCAGCTCTCTTGACAAAAAGTTTGTAATGGTACTTGATATGGGGGCACCCAACATCAATCCCTAAATCATCTCAAAAATTAACATCTCATAATAAAGAGAATAGCAGTACCATCCCCCAACTCGTCTCTTTCGCACCAAAATCTCTCATGACTGCTTTCAGACATACTGTGTTTGATTATTTGTATAGGAAACAGGAGGAAAAAGCAGATAAATTACTAGCTAGCTGCTCTGACAAGCTCCCAAATGCAACAGGAAACTTGATGCTTAAACCTTAAAATATTCCAACAGCCCTGCCAGTATGATTTTAGCATCAGTCAGTGTTCTTTGAACTTCACTGAGACTCCACAACAACAAACCAGGCACCTTGAAAGTAAACATTAGGCTCCTTATCTCCCTGATAAAAGTGAAAAGTCATTTAAGCCTGGGATTTTGGAACTTACAGATGCTGCCTGTTTGCGGGCCTGGCTGATAAGTTCTTTAATTTCAGACAGGTTTCTGTTCAGATTCTCCTCTAGCATTTTCAAAGGTTTGAGTCTTTCCAATAAAATACTTGCTTGCGCTTCAACTTCTTTAATTTGTTTTTCAGCCGTGAATGCTGTGAAAACATAAAAGAAATGTTGAGGTAGGGTGAAAGCAAAATGTACTGTTCATTGCTAAAATACTTAGCCAAGGTAGCCAGTTTGTGATCATTTTGGTTTCAGCAACTTTAAACATCACTAAGGGATATACATTCCACATGAATCCTCTAGAAATTTTTTTTTTAAAGTTGGCATATTTTTACTGAATTAGGAATAAACTCTCAGTCCATCACACTCATATTTAATGCCTGTGCAAATTGCATATTAATACTGCTTCTGCAAACAGAGCTATTAATACAGAGCAAACTTACCAGCTTTTGATGAATCAGTTATGAGTTCACTTGTTTTTCTCAAAGTGTCATTAACTTGGGACAATGTAGAAGATGTATTCATTAGTTTTTGACTGAACACCCCAAAATGACCTAAATCCACCACAGCACTGGTGTTTGCAGACACAGCCAGCTCTTTCACCTCAAGTATGGATTTCCTGGTATCTGAAACACAGTTACAAGGTTAGAAACACTCAAAACTTTCATACATACTTGTGATCAACAAATGCCTGGCTTTCTAAGAGTAGCTACAAACATTGTCAAAAAAAAAATTTGTATGAATGCATTGTAGTGTTTATGTTCCCTAAATGAGTGTTGGCACCCAGAGATACACATCTGAGACTAAAAAGTTTGGAATCCTATGCAAAGCTGGTGAAGCAGAAGGTCAATTACACCCTCTGTTTTTGGCTACAATCACCTGTATACTGCGTGCACCACTCCCAATCTCAGCCTGCCCCTTACACCCTCTGCCCACAATAGTGGGAAGATGCTGCAGATGGCAAAAAAGACCTGAGTCAAACCTCCAAGGATCTTTCTTCAGCACTCTCTACACAGAGAGCAATGCCACCATGAATCTCTGACCAGAGGAAAAAAAAAGAGACAACTTCAAGAAATGTAACAACAAAGCTGAAATCAAACAATGTTAAGCTGTGAGTTAAGAACACTCATATGATTTTAATGACTTGATTTTCAATGTATAGCTTTATGTTAGATAGCACCCTGTAGTTCATATCCAGTCTAGTAACATCATCATTACTATTACTGTTTAGTATGAATTAGGTCTCTGAATTGCAAAATTGGTATTTTAAGGCTTTGAACTTAGCATTCTAATCTAGATTCACAGCAGAATCAAGTAACCCTATCAAGTGTTTCTCTAACTTAAAACACATTAAGATTGGCAAAGTATTTTGGGCCCTCTTATTCACAGCTTCAAAGTAATTTTCTGTACTAGTTTCCATGAATTCTAGATCTTGCCTTTATCCAAAATAATGAGTGGAAAGAGAGTAATTCTTTCATTTTAGAAAAGCACCCAAAATCGATTTTAATCAATTAAATATGTCAGCATTTACAAGAAGAAAACATTTACATGCAGACTATAAAACTCAGATTAGTATAAACAATTCTGAAACAAGCCAGAAAAGAAAGTGAAATCTCAGAGTTCCATACATAAATTTCTCTGCATGTGGGATTAAATATTCTATAACTTCACTCTGCTTTCATACCAGTGCAATTATATTTCTGTCGGAGCCCCTCCTGATTTACAGTAATGTGAAATGTGAATCAGACTACAGACCTTACATTATAACCCAATTATGTTTAATGGGTTTACTGAAAAGAATGTAAAATATTTAGGAGGCTAAATGAAGTCTCTGATATAGTTTATTGCTAGGTCTCTGCAATCAGATAATGAACAGGGTTTTATTACAACTGTACTAGAGCGTTCTGTAATAAGGAGAATGTCAATATAAATTTCACTTACTGTTAGACAATGCTCTGAGTGTCAACAGAGAATCATTAAGTTGGTTGCCAATTTTATTAGTACTTTCCTGAATCTTTTCTACCTTTTTGTTCAACCCATTCAATCCAAATAGAAGTCCTGTTGAAAGAAATAATATATGCATAAACAAATACCATACAACCCACACAAAACCAAAGTATTCATTTATCTCATCAAGGGAGCTTTTTTCCCAACAGAAAGAACATTTTATAACCAGGAATGCAAAATGAATGCAGTATAAACAGATAAGCTCCTGTGGGCACTGTTCTGTTCAAAGCTACCCTTCTTGGCCAATTGCATGAGACTGAATGGCTACAAACATAGTGAGAAAAGGCTATAAATTAAAATTATTCCACGATTGTGAATGCTAATAATTTTTACAGTATTCCTCATGTTTTATGTTATCTAAGAGGAGCCAGAGAAGTGGGGTTTTTTTCTATATATTTGTGATCTGTTTGCAGAATCCTCATTAGAAATTAAAATATGTAGAATAGAAGGAACAAAAAAAGGTAATTCTGTCCATCTGAATTACATAAAACTCATACATATTTGTAAACCACTGGTTTTGCAAGACAATACCATTTTACAGTTACAGTTTATCACTGTGAAACATTCCCTTTCTGTCCAATTTTTTCAAAAATTTAACTTAGGGTTTGCTTCTGCTCCTACACAAAGCCTTTGTTCAAAATGCTTTTGAATTTTCGTGGTGTAGACTTCAATGCTTTGCTGGTATCTTTGGAGTAATAAAAAAACCAAAAGCATTTTTGAATTTATGGAGACAAAGAACTTCAGCTTCTATTTGTATTTGAGCTGTCCAGCAGGAAAATTAAAAAGGATTAGGATTTAAGCATGTCATCTTACATACCTGTGTCTTCCATGATTTATTAAGTAAAATCAAATCAATGGAATTTTCAAGAATTAGGCTATTTCTTTGTCTAGTACACAATCTCTAATGATTTAATTCATAAAGTTTGGAAAAACAGCCATTGCAACCACTGCTTACAGGTAAATGGGGTATAGTGAAGGTTAAATTTTTAAACATTTCTAGAGAAAAATTTTATTCTTACCCAAAAAGTGAAAAAATTATGAGAATCTATAAAACAATCTTAATTGCATGAAAAAAAATATACACAGTCATGGATATATGTTTACCTTAGCTTATTCTCATTAAAAAAAAAAAAAAAAACTACACAAAAAAGCAGCACGAAACAGAAAATAGAGAAAAGAAATAGAGGCAAAAATGTGAATTCTGTGGAACTGACCATCACTTTTTTCCTTCAGATTTTTAGCTTCATTCTGGAATTTGGAGCTAAGCAGTAGAGTTTCTTTTCCCAGAAGACTGAAAGACTCCTCTGGCTAAAAAACACATATCAAGTTGCCACATACGAAAAACAGAAATTCAACTGAAAACATTTAAGTATCTGCAGACACATATATAATGTTACTGAACATTCTTGTTATTTATGAGCTATTCTAATTATTACCTTAAGCATCCATTAAAAATAAGTTTTCCTCCTTTATTCAAGAATGTGACATTGAATGTCCTTGTGATTTAATAATAAAAAAAGATGACTATGAAAAAACCTACAAAATTTTAGTTTCAATACTGCTAGTGATTCAGTGTTGTCTTCTGGAAATTCTAATCCCAGGCCTAATTCAAAATTTCCAGCACTGAGCAATGTAAAGTGAGATATTTCAAAATCACAGTCTTAGAAGCATACTTTTACCCTTCTCCAAGTGAAAAAACCTGGAAAAACACCTTGAAGGATTCATGCTGTAGAAAGCTTTAATAAGACAAGGTGCTATATAATAACATGCAAGCTCACAAAAAAAAATGTTAACTATTTTGATCACTGTCATGTAAATGCATTATCAAACATTTGCTTCTGGAGAAGTATAATAATCTCTTTGCATGACAAAGAGATATGAGGGGGGGAAATAAAATTATAGGAAACTGTTAAGATCAGATTGGGAACTGGACTGGTCTTTCTAATTTACAGTCTCAGTAACAATCTAATAATCTTTGAAGGCAGAGGGATGGTAGATGAGACACAAACATTTGTTATGCAATGTCCTCTACTAAGCAAAGTAACTGTGGCTGAGAATACCCAGATAGAAATGGAAGAGGGATAGGTCAAATAAGGAGATCATTGAATAATTCCAAAGGTGGAAGGGAGCACTAGAGGTTTGGGAATTTAGGTTCTATGGGAATACATGTCAGATGCCTGATATAAACCTTCATAGAATCAAGTCCAGTCCAGCTAAAAATGCATTAGACATTAAAAAGCAAGCAAAACAAAGGGAAAATGGTACTGTGGAAGAGAGAAAGCAAGGTAAACAGAACTTGAAATGTGGTGTCATTATTGTCTTGGAGTATGGATTCAGGATACAGTTCATACTAGCTGGTAGGACTGGCTGCCATGAAGAACATGCCTCCATCAAGAAGGCTCAAGTTTTCAACAAGTGCAGAAAAAATTAGAAAAAACATTCCTAAATGAGAAAGGGGAAGACATAAATTAAAATACTTATTTTGATACTTACTAAATCCAAGGGGCCATTCACAACTCTAGATGCATCATCTGCCAAACTCTCTGTTCTTTCAATCACACTTTTAACGCTGGAGTGAGTGTAGATAGCAGCAGTTGCATTCAGAGTCACATTTCTTACTCTGGAAAGGTCACTAAATAGACAATTAACAAGCAATTCTGGTTTCAATCAAGCACTGAGTTCCATGTCTTCAATTACAACATGCTCATCTTTCCAGAATACATGATGTACTCCAAAAAAAAAATGAGCACACCTTGCCCAATGTTGCATAAGGGACTTTCAATTCATTATTTTGAACTGAAAGAACCAGTTAAAAGGTTTTCAATTATGGGGCTTTTTTCTATTTTGTTAGATGCTGTCCTGGTTTGTTCCATTCCATCTCTTTTTTTTTTTCCCTCCTATTTTGTTCCCTTTTATATTAATTTTTTCAATTTATAAAGACCCTTAGAACAAACAAACAGAACAGAAACAAGCCCCTATCTGAAACTCAAAAACCTAGTACAGATACAGGATCTAGGAGGAAATTATAAGCACCTGAAATCTAATCTATATTAAATTTTGCTTTATTGAATTTATCTGGCTGTGGTGAAGTCAAGACTTGCTTAATGTTACTTCAAGCAAGATTTTTTGTTTTCAAAACATGGGCAGGGAATTTTTTAGTGAGTTAGGCTTCCACCTACTTACATTAAATCTGGCACTAATGTAAATTTCATCATTTCATAATTCTTGAGTTTATCACCTCTCTAGTGCATCTGCAAGTCTTTGGAACTGGGTGGCATGTTCCTCAGCTCTGTACACCAAGTCAAGCACTCCTCTCACAGACATCTGCATCACCAGCTCATCCACATGGTGTCGCAGTTTGGTGCTCCACAGGACCAACCCATCCTGGTGGACTTCCACGTTCTGCAAAAAAAATTTTAACCTTTTTTTTTTTGGTTTGTTTCACTAGCAATATAAACTTGAGAGTCTCTAAGACGATGTTAAAACTTGAGGACTTACAAATGTAGAGTTCTTTACATCTAGGGCAAGAGCAGCAGCAGCATTCAGTAGGGCCTTCCCTTCTTTAATGAGCATGGTTGAGACTTCTTCACCTTCCTTTATTTTTAGCTTTTTGTCCTATAGCATAAATCAAGTTTTGATATTAGGATAATAAAGCAGCTATACTGATGAGTTCATATAACATTTAATATTGTGGTTTTCAAACAGGGGTCTGGTTTCCTTTAAATTTTTAAGGTATCATATATATTAAAGCATTTTAAAATGTTTAAAAACGTCAAATATTAGCTTTTAAACACAATGACATATTTGATATTTCTTATGCAGCAACACTGACTGCCCAGTCTTACATTTAACGCTGCCAGGTTTCTGGAGATGAGAGGAAACAAGCGATGGGTCTCACTGACGTTAGCGAGTGCCTCGTTCACCAGGTCCTGGGCATCCTGCAGGCTGCTGCTCTGCTTTGATAAGAATTGGCTTGCATGTGTTTTCAATTCAGCAAGTTCCTGCTGGGGTTGGAGATACTCTTTCTGAACCTGGGTCAACAACTTTTCTGCTGCTCTGAAAAAGGAGGAATCAGAAATTAAAGAAACAGCAAAGGAGAAATTTATGCATTAATTTCTTAAGGAGAAAATGATGTCACATGAAATTAATTTATATGTATCTTTCTACTAAAGTCTGCCATCTTTTTCTAGAATAGCAGACATACACATGGGAGTTTAGTTATTCATCTTAGCACACAAAATGACAACTGTCTGGGGAGAGGAAAGTAATACAGTTCATAAACTTTGCATGTAATGACTAGAGGGGAAAGGGGTGAGTATGAATCACATTTGTTTGGACTTAATTTGGGGCATACCCCTTCCTCCACAACAAAATCGCTGTGAAACTATCCTTGGGGAGTACTCTATATCTTAACTGTAGTGATTCACGTTTTAAATGTAGGATCAAAACATCATTTACAAGGATTGGAAAGAAACAAGTAACCAGAACTGAATGACTTACATCCAAGAGTCCTGAAAAGTTTAAATATCAAATAAAAATAAATAGTCTCATTAAAATGAACAATCTCTGCACTTATATTTTTAATCAGCAACAGAGATTATCTGGCAAATACTAAATTCTCCCAAATCTGTCAGTTGTTAATTGCTTCAGCTGTTCTATCTGGGAATATTTGTGTCTCCATTTGAACACTTTCCAGAACTGAAAAAACAGGAATTAAAATTATTCTGAAAGTCTATTCCCTTGTTTCTCTTAATCTCAGCACATATGCTGAACATTGCAACTCCTAAAATGGTAGTTTTACATAAATATTTGTCCTTGTTAATCTGAGTGCATATCACATAGATCTTTAGCCAAAGCGAAAAAAAATCTGGTTTATTTCACAGTTATATAAAGCAAAATGCATTCCATCTTTCTTATTGAACAGCAGATGTGCATTTGCATGTATTTCCTAACAGAGTCCTTTCAATCAGAAGCCACAGCCTTTAAAAAGTTACAAGATCTAAAGTATTTTACAAGTCAAAAATGGCTTCTGTTTCAGCATAGAGTAAAAAGGTTATATTCCAAATTGTCTGGGGACTTTGCCTTTCATGCTAAATGCATGGAGACCTCAGTTACAAATGTTGCCTAAAGTACATTATCATGAACTCCATCCTCTGTGAGTCGTGGCAATATCTACTCCCTAAAATATAGACTAGCAAGCTGCTTATTTAAATAATTTTTGAATTTACAGCTGCTTTGCTTAAGAAATTCTGCAGAGCAAACAACCTTACAGAACTTATTAATTCTCTTCTTCGATCTGTCAAAAGGACCCTTATCAGAGAGCTTTCAAAAATTTCAACAGACTATAATTGGAAAAGTTAATTTGCAAACACCTATAACAGCTCAAAAGCTGTTGATGTAGAAAGTCAGAACATTCTTTTACTATGGAACAACACATTTGGAGACATATTTGAAGTTCCTAATAAGAATAAATGGTATATTTCTGGTCCATTTGCATGTCTATATAGTTTTCATACAGTTCTATATTCAGCAGAATAGTCTGCTCAACAAAATGAGACATGCTACCAACACAAGCACTCTATCCTGCTTATCCAAAGCACTTAAAAAAAAAAAAGTCAAATTTTCAGAAATATCCTATTCTGGTCTAAATCCTTGTCCCTTGAAACCAATGTCAACATTTCTGCAGGTTTTGGTGTGCTATGGCATTAGTTAGCATTTCTGAAAGTGGAACAAAACATTCGCTGACTTTTGGAAGAGTAAGTTTTTAATCTTGCCAAGTCTGGCAATAAGCAGTAATAATGACTATAAAACCCATTTCAAAATAGCCTTCAACTGGGGACAAATCAAGACAACAGAATACAATGCTAAACAACGGCTCAGAACGCTTTAAAAAATGCCTTGGTTTTATTTGCAGATCTTTGTGTTATACATTCCCATGACAATCAGTTGTCATGTCCTTCAGCAGGACTGACATGTCCTGGGCTTGCAACTGACTGAAACAGTTTTCAGCCAAAATCAACAGAGAGATGTGTATTAGGGCCAGCTCTGAAAGAATCTGAAATCAGTGAGTCTTTTGACTTATTGAAAGGGAATTTTGTATCACGTCCAAGTAACAGGCTTTACTATTGATTTTACAGACTTCTAAAAGACTTCATTATTGATATATCAAGTATCACCAAATCAAGTAACTCCAAAACAAAGTTCACATAACTCCACCTGGGCTAACTATCACAGTGCCACCTATTATGGCAAAGTGTTTCTCCAGATATCTCTTCAAAAACCAGTTTTGCATGGCAGAGACATATGTGAAATAAAATTTTTGGTAGAATAGGCTTACTTTACGACTGTGGTAGCATTATGGTGCTGTTGGAAAAAATCCTTCTTGCGCAATGCATCCAAAAGGGCAGAAATATCATCCTGCAGGCTCTGAGATGTAGCATTTGACAGTGGCAGATCCAGGCCCAGTGTTTCATTTAGTGACAAAGCAACTTCAGCAAGTACTGAGTAGGAGAGCAAACAATTTAGTTATACCATTGAAAAAAAAAGAACATATTTGAATCCCCTGTGCAAACTGTAGCATTTTCCATGTAAACATGACTTTAACAGTTGCAAAAGATATACCCTTACTAAATTTTGTAATGAAACAAAAATATCTTAAAAACAAGATACCTTTGATGGTTGTATGTACTGTGTCAATAAAGCCAGTCAGTTCTTGACTTTTATTCCTGGTTTTCTGAGTCATTGTGTCAAGTTGCTGAGCTTTTTTCAAAAATCTAGTTGTCTAGAATAAAATCAGAGATGATATTTGACAGTTCTTCTAAAACACTGATTAATTCCTGACACTTGCCTATGGTTTTTGTTTACTTTCTTAATATTGACAATATTTTAGTTTAAGGAAACAATGCTTTTTGATAAGGTAGATCTAACTGGTTTACAAATCTCTGATGCTTCCATGCTTGCAGATGCCTTAATTTTGTTTAAAATTCCAAACTCTCAGATCAGAGTTATCAATTATTTCCATCATCAGTAAGCTCATAATTAGCAAAGCTATTTCTTTAACTAAGTAAATATTACATAACTTTTTAGGTACAACTAATGTTTGTTAAGAAAATTACTGTTCTGGACACACCAATATTAATGCAATACAATAACAACACTCCACTGAAGCACCTGGTTAGACTCTCTCTACATGGTCAGAAAATTATAAGAACATATGGTCAGTAAATGAGATCTAATGGCTGAAGTACTACGGTCTATTTCCTACCTACAATTATTCCTCTGTTAAGACTGGATAAAGAATGCAAATGTTGTCTACTTCTCCTGTGAGACTTTAACAGATTAATTTCCCCTGAGATCATTTTAAATGCAATACTACAGGTACCAAGGACTTTTCAGTGAATACTCGGCTATGACATAACTTTTAATAAGCTCCACATATTAGAACCAATGAGAAGAAAGTAAGTCACTCTCCCCAGTTTTAGGACATTAAATGATCACAGTACAAAAAAACTTTAACAGAAACCATGTAAATCTCCTGTACAACATCATAAACCACCGCAGTTTGCATAAGATTTGCAGAAAGCAATTAACTCCCCTTTCCAGGAAGACCAGTGCATGGACTGAATTCTTTCAATGAACTGTACAGATTTTAAATGATTTCTGAACAAGTCTCTGGCATTACGCTATTATGCTATGAAATCTCAAATGATTTCTACAGATAGGCTAAGAATAAAGAACCCAGCACTTACCTCTTCATGCAAGAGATCAATTCCTCCTGATAAATTCAGAAGATTTTCTTTTGCTGCATCTAATGAGTAAGCTGGATCTTCTCTAGGAACTACAGACCTCTGTAAGAAATGAGATATAACAGCTCGCTGTAATTTGAAAACTTTGTTGTGGGTTCAGAAAAGTTGGGACGAAAGTAACTATGCACACTATTTAGACTATTTATGTTTGAAAGGACTGATTTTCAAAGCACACAAGATGACAAAGTAATCACATACATATAGTTCATGCAACACAGTGTACCATTTCTTTAAATAAGCAAGGATCCAGCCATGTTGTATTTTTAATTGAGTAAAAAGGAAGGAAGCAGCAGTTCTGCATTCCTGATTCTAAATTTCACCACAGTCTGAGCTCCCCAAATAAACTACTTTGAGGAGTTCCAAGGCCCTACAAATTAAATATTTCATCCAGTCCCACAGCTGCTACCATTTCAGCAGCTGGTCCTGCCAGAACAGCTGCACTAGGATGTATCTGCGAGGATGACCCTGGAGATCAGCAGTTCGGTGTGTCCCTTTGTCAATAAGAAAGAATAATAGGCTGTATTTGCCTTCAAGGTCACCTCAAATCTGCTCCATAAGGCAATAAATAGGTCATTGTACCCAAGACTATAATGTTTGATACAGTCAAGGCCTGCAACAGAATACCACTTCTCGAAAGATGCAAAGAAATTTAGGCATCTCTTACAGAGACAGCAAGCCCAGGAAAGATTATTTTTAGAAATCAGGTGTTTCAGAGCCAATCATCGTAAATACCATAATAATTTTTATACATATATATACACACACACACACAGATGTAAGTAAAATCCAAATTTTTTAAAAAGTAATATGCAAGAGTATCCAGCCTTGTGTCAAATGGAGATTTCAAGGTCTTTTCCTCAGTATGAAAAACAAGTGAAAGAGAAAGCTAAAACTCTTGAGCCTTAAAGCCCAGCAGGTTTCTTTAAAAGGCTAGCTCAAAAAAGCAGGACGGGACAGCAACCAAGTTTAGATATATCAGGAGGAGTAAAGCAGGAGGATTTAACTAGCAAAACAGAACTACTGAAGTCTTCCAATGGACTGGAGGTGTAGAAGCAGTGACAACTGACAATCTGATTTGATAATATGATCACTACCAAAGGACCCACAGAAAGGTACAGAAAAGAGGAAGTACTCGAGTTCCTGAGCTACCAATATGCAGCAGACACAGGGGCACAGGGGATCTGTAATTCACAGAAATAACCTTGGGGGTTTTCTGGCCTCCAGCCACAGTTTCTTCAGTACAAGGCAAAAGGCAAGGTAATCTTTAAATATCCAGAAAAAGGGGAATACCTGCTTCCAGAGAAAAATGATAAGGCTATCAACTTACCCCCACGATTAAGTGGTTTAAGAAACACCACGGCCTGACATAAATGGAATTACATGAGTCACAAGAAGTTTTATGTCACTTTAAGCACCCACTTCCAAGAAAGTGACATCTGGCTTTGATTTAATTTTAATATTGAAAAAATGTATATACTAAAACTTTAAAAGAAGGAAGGAAGTAGTTGCTTACTTAAGCAGTTAAGGCGAACTTACTACAAACTTACTATAGTTAAGAAAGTTAAACTTACTTAAGAAGTAAGTAGAAACATATACTGCCTTTATTTTTACATAAGATTTGACTTTTCTTTGCAATAAAGTGCTCAATAAAAACTACATATGAATAATGTTTCCAAGTAAAAGATGATGGTGCTGTACAAACACAAATTAATTATAGAAAGCAAATTATTTGTATCCTTGAAGTATTACAATAGTTCAGCACACTTATGCCTTAGGACATAAAGGAAAGGAAGCATAACTGAAGCTTTCAAACTAAAAGGTTAGCAACTAAAATTAAAGAGTACCTCTGCTGAAGCATAAACATGTACTTTAATCAAGTTTGCCATCATTTTTTGTAATTATTAACATTCTGTAGTACACTGATTGGAACTCTTTCTGCCTTATATCTTAAATAGAATAAATTATAACTCAAAATTTAATTTGCTGAATTGGACAGCACGGAAAGATACTATTTTGATTTTATTGTTATATGGTGAAATACAATGAAGGTAGATTTTTTTCTGACTCAGAGCTTGTCTGCTTAACTATTGCTGAGAAGACTCCTGCCAAAAAATGTGCTTAATTTTAGTAGTCATGAAGCAGGGAGGATCCTGTTTATCTCTGTTTTTGTGCAGAGGCCACATGAACCTATTCCTCAGCAACAATAAACGACCTTCTAGAGTCACAAAAAGTGGTATTTCATGCTTTGTTGAAGTGGGGGAGGAGTTGAAGGGAAGTTTGCTCCAGGCAGTCTGAAAGTGTCCAACACTGAAACATTCCACCTGACCTCAGTGTCCTGAGATGGAGGAGAAAGGACTTGGACTGTCACGCAGCCAAAAAGAAAGCAAATTTCTGCATCCCAAGCACCCTTGCTAATGGAAAGGCAGCCTACCACTCCAGGGAAGGACTGAGGAACTCTAGGGAAACAACCTCTAGATCTATGCCTTGGTAGCTCTTTAGCAAAGGGACCAAAAAGGGAGAAGACCTGGCCTGCTGTCTCTATTTCACCACTGAAAATTAATTCCCTTGCTGGCCAGATTTAAGAATGCACAGAATCTAGATGAAGGACATACATACAGCACGTTCAGAAATCCAATTGCTGATTGAAAAATATATTAATCCATTTATTTAAATGCCAGTGCAACAAATGAAAAGAAATTAATACAGGCAGCCAGATAACTTAAGGTATATTTCCACAGCAGACATAATGGTATAATTTACACATATTCTAGCCATGAACTTCAGGAGGCCTTCTGTCAAATTACTAGCACCTGTGGGTGGCTGCAAATTTAGCTTTAAAAGTGTGACTGAATATTTCTGCTGTTTATGTGTTTATTTTACCTTCAGATGTTGTGTTGCATTCTCCAACTCTGACAATATCCCATAGGGCACACGGTCAATACCAGTGAAGTTCATTGAAAGCATGGCCTCATTGAGATTATCCAAACTGTTTAACAGAACTCCTGTGCAGTTGTCATCACAAGCTAAATAAACAATTTTAAGGAAGCAGTATTAGTATTAAAATAAAGACAGAAAAATACTCCACTTTTGATTTAGACAGCATGTGTCTTCATCATTTCAGTTAAGAGTGATAAAATACAATAACTCTGAATACACTGATTTGTAGTCTTGCCTTTCCCTTTTTGCTCAAGAGTCAACTTATACCAGGCACATTCTCCTTAGGTTAGCATACATTAGAGCCTGCTAACTATTGAGCTGCTTGCTGTATTATAAGCTTATTGCGACTATTTAGTGATTTTGCAAAAATCCATGTTGAAGCCACTCAGTCAAACAAGTTTGGCAGAAGGGAAATTCGAGCCTACATTCCTGTAATTCCATGTATTTTTTATTTCCCAGATTTTCTTTTTATTTATACAAAATAAAACCAGAGTTCTAAATCTCATTTCATTATAAAAGCAGATTGCTGTACTAGATGTATCTTTCTGCTACTTACACTCTCATGAAGAATTACAAGAGTAATTATTGGGGGAATACAACTTATTGTTGGTGGAGAATGCCTATAAACCTGGGATAATTCCAGAAGAATTACAGTGACCTCATATCCAAAGGGTGAATGACAGAAATTCAAGATTTTGCAAAAAATATGATTATTATATAGTCAGCAAAAGTCTTAAAATTATCTGTCCTAAACTTGTTTGTAACACTAAATAAGCCATTTTAAGGATTAACTGTGTGGTTGATGTTATAATCTCTACTGTAGTTTCTTCTGTGTTCACAGAATGGTTGAGGTTGGATGAGACCTCCAGAGAATACCTTCTCCAAACCTCTCTGTTTTACAGAAATAAGTTGTTAGGGTTTCTTTCCTTCACAGAAAGAACAGGGCCTGACATCATAAACCCATCCAAGCAGTAACCATGTGAACATAAATATCACTGGCGTGGACCACAGCCCCTTGGGAAAGTAAACAATTAAAAAACCACCTACACACACACTGGTCTTCCACCAGGAGGTGCCTCGGCTCACACTCCTCACAGAGCTGTCCTGTCACCCCCGGCTTACAGAGGCACTGCCCAGTGGCACCGTCACAATTCCCGTGGACAGAACCGCCCGGATTGCACTGGCACAGACGGCAGCTGCCACCAAGGAGCTCAGGGTCACCGTAATAGCCAGGGGAGCACCTACAGGCAGGAAAGGCACACTGAACTTTACAGGATATTAATCATGACTTCAGATGCTACATTTACTGATAGCATGGGGTTTTTATTAATAGTTCAACAGTAACTAGCAAATCACTCCAAGTCCTTACACACTCATTTATACACAGTTGTGAACACTGAATAATGTGAGTACACATACGGCTCACATTAACCAAACTGCCCTTGGGAGTTGGGAATACATGGGAACATCATGTGTAACTCACCTTTCACAGTACTGTCCTTCATATCCTGGGAGACAAGCATCACAGTGGTAATCCTGAACACCTTTCAGGACACAAGTGGGACTAAAACTGCAGGAAGGATAAACAAATACCTGCTGTCATATAAATAAAAGACCATACAGATGGGTAAAACCTTCAGCCACAGGTTAAATACTGTAAGCAACAGCATCTTCGTGTTGATCTGATTGCATTGCTCTAGAATTTGTACTTTAAATTAGTTGAGGTTGCTTTCCCAATGTGGCTTCATTACCTCGTAACATGCTAGAGCAAATTATGGCCTTCCTTTGAAAAGGTAAGACAATGTAAAATGACAACGCAAAATGGATGCTGTACGTATGGCTGTTGTATGTATTTAACTGAGACTTCCATGAAGGCACCAGAATTGCTAGACTCTCATTCTGACTCAATTATACAAAATCAAACAACGAATATGCTTTTTGAGGTTCTAAAAAAACCTGGCCTGCATAGCATTTTGTTTTTCAAAACACAGTTAACTCTTCCTCTACCAAACAAGCAGATATATAAATTTCAGACAGAAGAGTATTTGTTCTTCTCCTTGGATTGATCTCATGATCAGCATTGAGCTGGGATGGCCTGAATCTTTGTAAATACAAAAGTACTGTTCTCTGAATTAAGAGACTCACATTTGATACCAAACAATATCACAGCAACTTAGTCAACTCTCTATAAAAGAATCTATGTGCCTGTTCTAGTCTTAGAGAAAAAAATGACTCATAACCTAATCTTTTTATTTTAAAATTTCATAGTTACCTGTACAGCTCAGAATGCAAGTCCCATTTACTAAATAAAAACAGGCAGCATTCAAATGTCTTAAAAGTTGAGGACACATAACAATAAACAACCCTTATTGTCAGAGTGTAGGAGGAGCAGAAGGAGTAGGAGGTTAGACGAACAACACAAGAAATGGGAATGGTAAAAATGTACACAGGATTTAGTAAGCTCTGGTTACCTGACAGGGTTGGCTCTGGGACAGGCACAAAGGGAGCAGTCATTGGCAGATCCAGTTACCTTCCCATAGTAGCCTGGGGCACAAGCACTGCAGTAATCACCAACTGTGTTGTCTCTGCAGTTCTGAGACACAAAATTCAGATGGTTTAAAACAACAACAAACAACAGGACTAACTCAATCTACTTAATCAATACATGTGTACGGTTTCCAACAAAGATCTCTACATGTCACTATCCACTGGTCAGCATTCTCTGAGTGAAAAAACCTTTTAAGCAAACAGAATGCCAGCGTATTTTATGTGAATGCCCCTTCAGGCAGGCTGACCTGATTTCTTTTTTAAATTTCCATAAAGTCTATGTATTTTTGTTACTGTTAATCAATTCAGGTCACGACATCGCAATACAAAACAAAACATCCTAAAAAAAGCCCCAAAAGAAACAAAAAATCTGAACAAAAGAAACAAACAACAAAAAGGGGAAAATTAAACAGAATACCAGGCTTCTCTGTTTCAACATTTCAGTAAATGCTGAGGACTTTCCACAGTTAGGATTCACAGACACTACATTTAGGTTGTCAAGAGTACTGATCAATAACCACTGTTATTAATATTAAAACACTAAATTGGTATTATAAACAGAATTTAACCGACTAGCCCCCCAAGTGAACAAAAATACTTTTCTCCTTCTCCCCCGTTTTTCTTTTAACCTTTTTTATTATTCAGTACTTCATATACCAGCTAGTGTGTATTTTAGATTGGTTGATGAGGTGAACAGTAGCAATGCAACCTCCTATTTTATGGGAGCAGAAGTCAGGTGAAAGCCAACTCTTTTGCCTACACCACTCAGCTGGAAATGTCTGAGTAGGAATCCCAAGACACAGATGACTTGCTAACCCTCAACAAGAAACTTAGAGAAAGAATGATGAATATTCACCTCTGTGAAAGACCTATGCGTTTCAGCCTTGTAAAAGTGAGAATCTTAGGTCTTACTCATGAGATACATACTTTTGTACTAACCTGAAAGCAAAAGAATGGCTTAGAAAAGCCCGAAGGACTAAGGAAACTCACTTAAAAGCTAACTTCAAGAATGAATTCAGCAGAAGTTGACTTTGAACTAATCCACTCACCACTGGAAAAATAAAGCAACTGGGGAAAAAATCAGGAAAAAATACAAAGCAATGCCAGGGAATGGACCTAATATGCCTTATTTGGTTAGTCTAGAATTTGCTGTCCACAGCCTGTCAGACCACAAGAGAGAGGAAATGTGTTAGTCATATGTGACCCCTCTTTGCAACCTTTGGGATAAAATGAGAAAAGTGAGCAAATCAACTTAGCTGAGGCATATCTTTACAATATTGTAGTCCCTGGGCATTAAAAAAAAGCCTCATTTAAAGCTGCCCAGAGGATTCTCTTCCTGAGAAAGAATTTACCTTTCATTTAAGTCTGTGGTGTGGTACAGCTTACTGCATCCTTTATTTCTTTTTTTGTATGCCTAAGCAGACCTTGTTCAGACACCCAAAAAGTCTCACAGGAAAACAGACAAACTCAACCAATTATACAAGTAATATTAAAAGTAAAATTAAAACTAAAATAATTAATGATTTTGAGTATGTTAATGCCCCAAAACCTGCTAAATTTACTGAATGGACCTTAAGGGAAATTATACTTATTTTCCATCTTTCAGAGTTGTCCAAGAGGTACACCCATATACTTCTCCTAAAAATGCCTTGGACAGGTTACTGCCATTGTATGCTCAGGTGAAACCAACAGAAGAATGTATAAGATGTACATACCAAGCACTTTCCAGTGACGGGATCACAGGTGTCACTGTGGTTGTTGCACTGACATGGCACACAAGGTGCTATCAAAGTGTGAGGCTCTCTTACACTGAGTTCTGTATGCTTTCCCCTGTAGTATCCTGGAGCACAGCTCTAGTTGTAAGGGAAGTAAAACAAATTTTTTTAAAAATTATCACAGCAAACAGCTACAATTTTAAAAGCCATTTAAGTAATTTTTTTTTCCTTCACACCATTAGGCATACCAAAAGGATTCAAGGGTTCAGTACCTGGCAGGACAATCCAGTGTAACCAGCAGGACACCTACATTGCTCTACAAGATGAGCTAGAGGTCTGCCTAGATGCATTTCTTCAAACTTGACGGCAATTTCCATTGAGATATTTGCAATTCTACAAGATATATGCAGAAGAGAGTGTGAACATCTCAAGAAGCACAAACACCAAAAACAAGATCCAAAAACATTTTCATGCTTCAAGGTCAGGGCTACAATACATAATCTTCCATAGTTTCCCATGCAAATATCTCAAAAACTGAAGATTTTTTTACTCATACATGGGATTCAAGAATCTACAACTAACCACATCAAAAATTATTAGAAGTAATAAAGGTTGATCCCTTTGATCCCTCTCGGTCTGGGAAACTTCCCAAACCCACCATGCAAGAGTATGTAATTCTTCTTCAGAAATATCAGACAACTACATTTGTCTCGTGCCACAATTTTGGACAGAGTAACAAAAAGATAACTGAGGGCATGTGAATCAAAACACAAAATCTGGAGGTGGAATCAGACTTCTTCAGAGCTGTGAAGACATACAGACATTGGGTTTTCACTGCATGCATCTTTGCTTGTCTTGCTAGTCTCCAGACTGACAGATGTAACGATGATATCCCATCCCCTCCCTCTCATTAGTAACTCAGTTCTGGACAAAATGGTAATAAAATGCTACTATTCTGAAGTAGGACTATCTTATTACACTGCCCAGAGTGTTTCAAGCTACAGGGGACACCTAGATTGATACAAACCCAAGAACTCAGGGGACCATATACTTCAACTGAAAGAAGAAACAAAAAATTCAATATGCATAAAAATAAGATGGGAAACAACTATTTTAGAAAATATAAAATATTTAACTATATCATCAGTCCTGCAGATCACTGCATCAGCCTGTGCTCCTTTGTGCATCTTGCTATTGAAGTAAGCAGCAGAGTCATTTAGTGTTTCACAAGAAAGATTTCAAGAGAGATTCTGATGCAGTTAAAAGTCATAAGTGTTTTCTTGTCAGAGGAAGAGTAAAAGTCATAAATAGGAAATTGCAAATTTCTCTGAGGTAAGTCTTTACTGTATAGCTCAGTGGCGGCTATTTGTAAGTTAAATTACAGTAAATGCAATAAAATAAATACAATCAGAGGTTGCTTTACCTGCTTTGCTGTAATCCTTGGCCATAAGCTGCCTTGATAAGTATGTATTCAACATTGCTGAGCACAGACATGAAATCAGAACGTAAGACAGGCTTATCAGACACAGAGTTAAAATACTTCCAAGAATCCTAGGGAAACATAACACGTTTATTATTGTTATCATTATTATTTAAAACCATGAACATTCACGTTTACTTCAAGGTTATGCTGTGTTCCTGCTGTGTTTTGGCTTACCTCCTTCATTTCTATTTCCTTGTCAGTTCTTACTCCATTTTCTGGAGAAGGGATGTCTACATAGATGACCAACTTGCTGGTGTGGCCTCCTTTCATTAGAATCTGTGGTTCAAAATTTGAGGTTCCAAAGCCATCCAAAGCATAAAAGGCAACAGTGTATCTCAGCTTCCCTCCATAGGCCATGAGCTGTTTGGATTAAGAATTATTACTGTTATTCATTCTAAGGTTCAAGCTACTAGTTGAAAATATCCTCACATCATCTCTAGACTGGAAAACTGCCAGTCCTTTGAAAAATTGGCAATAAAACATGAAAATTGACTTAAACTGAGTCACTTTTCCACTAAGGTTAAATACATATTTCTAAAAAGCAATATTTTTAGTTTCTTAACCTAGACCCTTTCAAGGTGTGCACTCAATTTTCATTCAATTCCTAAGCAATAGAGATTCCATGATCTATATACTGATTCTAGCATTGATTCAAGGTTGAAAATCATTTTAGGTTTCTACAATTAAACCAAATATACCACTTTTTCACCCCACCACAGAATTTTTTACTGCGAAGTAATTAAATATGGGTCTTACCAATTTACAGGGCCAAGAAAAATCTTGTTAGATAAGAGTAATGTAAATATATTGTTTGTGTTTGCTGTAAGTAGATTCTATCACTGAATTGTTACATTATTATGACCTACAAGAATAGAACTAACAGAAATATGCTATGAAGATAAAGTTACTATTCTAGAATAAAGGAGCATCTATTAGATAAAGTTATTTACAAAGCATTCCAATTATTTAATGATCTTACCTGGTCTCCCTGAAACTGCTCTGGCAACTTCCAGTAAAATGTTTCTGTATTTAAGTATTTTCTGACTGTGGCAGCATCCAATAAAACATCAGGAAATTGTGAAAATACTCCTTCCACTGTTCCAGTCAGGTTACTTTGGGCTACTACATGCAGAACAGCCTGATCTGGAGTTAATGTTATCTGCAACACAAAGAGCAAAAGATTCATTCAACAAAATACCCTGTTTACAATTTTAGCTGCTATGAAACAGTCAGTAGTCCATCTTGCAGTTATAAATGCCCAACCCAAAAAACCCCCCACATTTGATATTCACTTTTTTAAGAAATGAAGAGTGAAACGCAAGGTTTCAGAAATAAAAGTATGACCATTTATTATTTGCTTTCTTTTTTCTTCTGACCTATGCCACTGGGCCCATAAGCCAGTCAGGACACTCAGCCTGTTCCATTAAACTTGCACATCAGTGTGATACCTAACATGAGGATAACAGCCAACCGTGTCTGCGTGGTTACATTGCTTTACTTACAGGAATTCTCACATGGTCTTCTAGTTCTGAACAAGATGTGGACATCCCAAAACAGAAGCATGGGGTACATCCTAGTGCATTGTTAACAGACAGACCAAAAGTTCCAGGTTTACACTCACTGCATTGTAGACCAAAAACATTTTCCTGGAGGATATAAAAAAAAGAAAAAAAATAGGTAACAGCACACTCATAATACTTCACTATCTAAATGAAAGATGATTGTTTTTGGAAGAAAAACTAGTTGCTACATAAGCTACAGAGCAGAATATAATTTATTGTATGCAATCTGTTTTACTGTGCAGTACACTACTTTTTTTCATTATTTTCCAATGCTGTTTTGCTTTCTATTGAAAAAAAAAACCACAACAAAAAACCACACACACAACCTCCCCCCCACCACCCCAAACAACTATAGAACACTAAAGTTAAACTCATATATTTGACTATCAAATATTAGCAGCTATGTATTTAAATATATTTCCTCCCAAACCTGCATCTGGAAATGAGCTCAAAAAGCCAAATAAACTGCTCAGTATGAATAGGAATCAAGGAACCCATTCCCTAGTGTCTACTTTTGCACTCAATTCCCAACTGGTAAGCTGAACCTCAAGAAACACCCACAACTACAGTCAATGCCAACTGGCACCTTTAACCAGAGATTGGACAGACACCTAGGAAGGCATAAATTTATTGTCTTGAAGTAAATTTTCTACCACTCAGTCTTTCAAGAACTGATTCCCATCTTTTCAGAAAAGTCTATACTATCTGTTATTAATATTTCCTTTCCTATATACAAGAATATCACTATTAGCAATATATCTGAGTTATTCTTAAGCACTGTTTTTGGTTCCAGCATAGGAAATTCATTCATATGTGCAACATAAATGTATTTCAAAAAACACTGAGATTCTCTATTTAGTATTTATTTGTTTCTTCCTGTCATTATAACTTGAATTTTCAAAAAAGCAGGCTATATCATCTGAACTAATGTGTTGCTCCCAAACCTAATAAAACCAAATGCGCATGAACAGAAAAAACAGTTTTTCAATTTTTCCTGACTAATAGTAAGATCTGTCATAGAAAATCCTTTAGCAGAGATCTAGGTATACCCATAAATGACCCAGATTGCCTTTTGAAGTCCTTTCAGCCCTGTTATCTTCCTTGGCTTTAATGAAATCAATGCCTAGAAAACACCAATGCTTTCCCAGAAGGGGCTGAATAACTCGGTACCTTGCAGGTACAGATGCCACTTTCTTCTTCACAACCACAAACTCCTTCAGTGTCATTACACATCTCTGCTTTGGTTCCACTCAAATCACAGTCACAGGCAACACAGTCCGGGTAGTCCCTGTAGCCTAAGGCACACCTGGAACAGTCTTGTCCTCCAAATTCATTCTTGCACTGGCATTGACCTGTCAGCACATCACACTGGAGATTGGCTGAACCAGTGTTGCTACAGTTGCAAGCCTTATTGGAAGAGAAGAGGTTCATAAATAGAAGATCTTTTAAATTTTTTTTTTTTTTACAAAAGAAACAGCAGAGTAAATTTAAAAATAACCCTTAAAACTCAATGGTTGTCAACAAATATCGTACAATAATAAAAGGGAAGAAATTCTACACATGAATGAGGTGGTTTGGTTTGTATTTTAGCAAAGAACTGCATTTCCAGTAAACAGTGGATGGCAGAAAGTTAGAAGCTTTATTGGTTCCCAAATATGGGTTGGGAACCAAAGGGGTTGAAGGAATCTGTTCCAGAAAACAAAAAATATATCCAAAATACTTAATTTACAGTACTAGTAATTAAGTACAGCAAGCAAATTAAATAATATTGTATAAATGCTGAATGAAAGAAATCTGCAACTATCATCATTTTATAAATATTACAGAAAGGAAAATCTTACAACTAACATTCTTTTAAGATTTCAAGAAGCATTAATAGATTCTGCATCTTGCACAAGCTACTTTCACTATTTGATGAGGAACACCAAGAATCTCATTGCATCCCAAAGGTGGGAAACTCAGCATGCAGTGCAGCTCAGTACCAAAGGAAAATTGCTTCCTAGCAGAGTGCATCCTTCATTATGCAATCAGTAATATGAACCTCTTATTACAAATATGCAATGTGGGTGTACTTTATTTGTCATTCTTTTTTGAAGCAGTCTGGATTAGCCTTCACTCTTAATTTCTTATCTATGGTTACTTAACAAGCCTAATTTTGGTCTGTGGTTATTTCTAACTGAACAGGCAAAAATACATTCCATCTGTCATCATCTACTGTGAGCATTTTCCCTGAGTTATTTTCCTCATCAGCTTTGTTTGACTTGAAAAGCCTTTACCTTGCCAAGTTCTGCATGCCAAGACCCACAAGTTCAAGGAGAATTACTGTCTGTCCTCTAGCATTCTTCACAATTTTGGTGGTTACCCACAGCACTCCTTGTATTAAGCAGTTTTTACTCTAGCACCAGGTACTATAATGCCTAGTTTAATAGACTTTAAGGCCATACAGGTTGACAAATTTGGCTCTCAGGTATCAGTAAAGGTCCACAGCTGAGAACATCAAACTCTAAGATAGTAATAATTTACATGTATTCAATCTCTACCTACTTGTGATAAAGATAAAGACTCTAAGGTACAACACACTGTGCTGCAGCATGCATGAAAACAATTGTACTCTAAACAAAACTACGGCTCTGCTACACTACTGCACCCAGAAATGACTGCTAAATATCAAGAAAATCTCTAGAAACAGAGCCAGATAAAGTAACCACTTATGCATTCTGTGTTGCAAAACCAGACAGTCTGGGCTTCTCAGCATCACCACCATTTCATCCATGTAGAGAGCATGCTAAGAGTCTCTCCGGGGTTTGCCAGAAGACACTGCTCCTGATTTTAAGCTACCACATCTGACTATTCCACATAGGGAGCAGCCCTCTGTTAGGACAATCATCTGGAGATCACAATACTGTTTGTTGCATAAAGAAAGGATCTAAAATACCTTAGAGTATTTCACATTCATTACTGTGATGCTGCAACCAAAAGGAATGATTAATAACCTAGCAGAAGCAAGCAACTGCATATTCAATTACACCTGATCATTGGCAAGTGCTGTGGAATCACCCTGTGAAAGGAACACCTCAAAGGAAATGCACAAGGACCAGCACATTGTATTTGCACTATGTTAGGAAAGAATGATAGCAAGATGACAGCTAAAAAAGCTGTGGTTTAAACACCAGTTGCTAACTATGTAACTATAAATCACTAAGATGGTTAACTCTGAAGACTTATTAGGATTAATTTATCATCTTTACTCTAAATTATTAAAGAGAGAAAAAGGATACCAATTTGGCTGACACTTAAGAACTTACTGCATATAATGACAGACCTTGTCAAGTTGATTATGTTTGTAGTTTCTCCACTGAAGTTACCCATTACATTCATGTAATTGAGGCTTTTTAAAATCTCAGCATATATAAAATAGTTTGGACCAGTGCCATATCTGACAGGAATTTACTGCCTGAACCTAAAGGCATGAATGATTGCTATTCCTTGGATCTGCACTGATCTGGCATTTAATTGCTTGATCATAAGCATTAAACTGATATAATGGGAGCTACCATTGCTCCATCCATTAAACTTTAACTACATGATACCATTTTAATTATAAATTTTCATAAAAAATGCGTGCAGTAACTTTCAAGGCATTTCCAATGTTCTTAAGTCCATAACATTATCACTTACTGATTTGCACAGAAAATATGTTCACAGTTGCCCATTGCTGCTATAAATCTGGTTTAGAACCACTATTTAAACACCTAAATGTTAGAATACACACCTCACAATTTTAATGTGAACTATGCACATACCCAGAATAAGCACTCTGATAGAATTTTCAAAGACAGCCCTCTTAGAAGGTTCCTCAATGAACATTGTGCCATCTGTTATCTTGCTGGTTTTTTGTTTTAATGTGAGCATGTTGCAGTATCACTTTGAGACAGAAGAAAGCTCACGGTTCTCAAAACAAGACTCCAATTCTGACATTTGTATAAGACAAATTGCTTTTAACAGCCATGGTTTTTCACCCAGCCTACCATACCTTGCAACCAAGTTTAGGAGAGAGTCCCCAGTAATTTTCTTCACAGAGTTCACACTTCTGTCCCTGAGTATGAGGGGGACAAATGCATTGGCCAGAATCAGCATTACAGTGGTTCTGAGTATGGGCACAGTCGCAGGCTGCAAGAGAAACAAGACCAAATGAGTAACTTTATCCACACTTTACTACAGAGAAGAAACTCCAAGACCACCAATAGTCTTACTTTTCTTATGCAGTACATTTGTCTATTCCATTTGGAACTCCTTGCCATCGCTAATCACTGAGAAACAAATCATGACCACAGTGACATTTCATCATTTTACTGGAAGCCCATTATTGCTTATTGACTTAGCCTATTTGGTGTTTCAAAAAGCAGTGCTGCACTTCCACAGGGGGATCAACAAGACCAAACAGAATTACTTTTGGAGTAGAGTACATTTGCAGGAAAACACCTCTCTTATAGCAGACACAAAACTCATCAGGAGATATGCTAATGTTCTCATGTAGGTGGAAGGATTAATCTCAAGAATTGCTTATTGAATAATAGGGATGGAAAACTATTTCTATAGTAACTACTGCAGGATGCACTTGGCTATTTAAGAAACAAAATACTATTCCATTTGAAAAGCAGAATTTCAGGGAAGTGATTTTATTAACCTTTTTAGTAACATTTATGTAATTTCCAGTAATGAAATGGTTAAAGGCATCCAAGGGATCTTTGATTCTTAGTTAAGACGAAGTGTATTCATTTCAAACAATCTTATCACAATCTCACTGCATATTTCATTTTAATGAACTGTTTGAGGCACAAAAAAGTGGTTTTCTCTGGTTGGAGAAAAGGCAGGCATTCCTTAACTATACTGTATGGAAAAGGGCATCTTATTAACATGAAAAATAAGGTCTTGATGGCATGTTCTCCTCTTAGATGAACAATTTCTTCCTTATCATGACTAAGAATTGTACACTGCCAGGTGATGATGAGAAAATAGAGTCAATGACTTCTTATCAAAGTATGAAACACATATTTAAGCGTTAAATGAAAAAAATAAAGCAAAAATCTTAAGTAGTAGAAGCTCTTCACTTTCCCAACTGCAGAAAAAAAAAATTCATTCTCTTTGAAGGACTGAAAGGTTTTGTAATAAAGAGACAAAGGAGCTATTGAGGATGCAACATTTCTCTCATGCACCCTTTATGAGTTATTTCATAGTCACCACCTTTTACAAGGAGCCACACAGTAAGCAAAGAAATGTTTTGTTCCCCAGCTTAATCAAAGTATTAATAGACCTTCCTACAGAGTCTTCCATATCATCATCAAAACAACTGACCTTTGCCAGAGTTCAACATGCAATATATTGCTGAAAGAAATTCCAGACAAACTCTGGAAGGATCGTGGATTAGAGCTTACGTGTACAGCCCCCATCCTGGAATGCATAAAAGCCATGAGCACAACGATCACACTTTTCTCCAGCCACTCCTGGCACACAGTGGCACTGCCCCTGATGATTGCAGTCCTCGGACACCGAGCCAAACTGGCTGCAGTTGCAGGGAACACAGCCAAGCCCAGTAAGCAGCCCATAATACCCATTCTGTTGGAGAAGAAATAAATAGAGTTGAGCTATGTTTCATAAATTTTTGAAAACACTACAATATACACTTTTGTTTTCACTTGTTTACTCCCCATGATGTCTGACCTGCATGAATCATGGCCAGCACTGTGTGACTGCTGTGGAAAGACTCCCTGGCATTATCTCTTCTCTGTTGCCAGTTGTGTGCATAAAGCAATGTATGCACTCGGGTGAAAAACTCAACCTTGAAATGCTCTTGTGGTCCTCTAATCTCACACACAGGACACTATGTTTTGAAGACTTGCCTGAGGTGATGGTGGGCTGTGCTGATCAAGCACAGATACCTGTTACTGAATGAAAGCCTAGAACAGAGCAGGTCAGTGACCTAGTGTACATGTGTGTCTCAAGTCATTCAGCTGGGCTGGCACAAAAGGCAGTAACTGGGCACAGATTTCCTGCTCTGCTCTCTGATGTAGTTCTACACTTAGCATAGACTGGAAACTGCTGATTTGTATCGCCAGTGAATATCTGCTTGTTCTTATAACAGGCCTGCCTTTCAGCTGAATCCCTTGCTGGCATTCAGCCATGATGTATTTATTATCACCAAGCACATTTCTTCAGATATTCCCCACTCAGACTTCATTTTACAGAAGAACAGCTCTAAGATCCCTTCGGGTTTGTTAGCAGTGTTTGGTTTGGGTTTTGACTGTACTCTGTCAGCACCAGCCTGAACAGCCCTATGCATGAGGGTGCTGAATCAATGACATAGCTTCACATCTGCAAGGAGCACATGCAGAGCAATTTTCAGCCACAAAAACCTCTGCAGATAAACTTTGGTCTCCACTCCAGCAACGGGCTCCTCTCCCCTGAACCTATTTGCTGCTATTCTCTGTATCTGCTCAAATCAGTATTTATAAATAAAGAGGAAAACAAGAAAATCTATACATTAGTAACAGGTAATATATCTGCTTACCAAGCATTTATCACATCTTTCTCCAATTACATTTGGTTTGCAGGAACAGACACCTGTCTCATGTTGACAAGTACTTGAAAGGGAACCATTAACATGGCAGGCACAGGCTTGTGTTTAGACAAAAAGAAACCAAATTAAAAAATTATTCACATGTATCTATGGGCATTCATTATTATACAGAATTCAAAATCTGGTATATGATGTGTTTCATCTGTTTATATCCCACAGATACTAATATATCACAGAAATGCCTGCACATTTGAACTAAAAATTAAAAAACAAACAAAACACCTCGGAATAGCTGTATTTGAGAAGTGGGGCTTTTTTTCTTCCAGCCCTACATGTGACATTCAGAAGTAGGAAATCTGTACAGCATGTTACTGGAGGGACAGTGTTAAGCAAGCCAATAACCTCCAGGGATTCCAAGAGTCAAACTCTAACATAATACATTCCCCTCTCTCAGCCTAACTCAACCCCAGAGTTTTCAACTTGCACTTGCCAACCCACAACTTGAAGATTAAAGCACCTTTCAGCAAAGGTGCACGTGTCCCCATCCATTTTGCAAATGAACACTACATTTTTTTGTTCTTTAATTGTTGAGAGTAATACAAATAACTTACCACGACAGTTTTTGTCAATCACTGCATCCCCATAATACCCATCAGCACACTTTTCACAGTGGTGACCTGCTGTGTTCCCCAGACATTTCAGGCACTGTCCTGTGAAGGGATCACAGTGGCCTTCTTCTTGAGGGTTTACATTGCCATTGCACTCACAAGGAGCACACAACTGTCCAGGGATAAGAGGATTCCCATAGTAGCCATTAGCACACCTGCATCAGAGTTTAAAAACTTTATCAGCTGGAGTGTGGTCATGTCATACACTCTCCTCACTGAAGGGAGTTTTTCCTATTAAATTTTAATCTGAAGCGCCTCTGTATTACAATGTAAGGCAAAATAAGAAGGAAACTTTTATTAGGAATGTTCTGTACATGTGCTATGAACAATACAAGAAAGATAGGATGATGAACACTTAGTGATGGCAATAATATAGATATTTCACCCAAAACTAGTGTACATACCTTTCACATTGAGAACCAGTATAGCCTGGAAGACATTTGTCACAGACAATTCCACCTTCTTCACTCAGCTGGCAAGTGGGACTGAAACTATTAACAATATTTATGGCAGTTAGTATCAATGCACAGAATCACAAGACTTCTGCCAAACATTCAATATCCACCCTTCCTTGCACCTAGCTATATAAACACACAGTTGCAATTTTTACTAGTTTATCAATGCTATTACAATGTGTCAAAATAAACACAGAAGTTTCAAAAACTCTTGGGTTATTTTTACTTTAAAAGCAAGATTTTAAAGCTTCATAAAAACTTGGCTTTCATTCTAGCAAAGCAGTACAGTTGCTGTACTGAGATCCTTTTTTTTCAGATACAACATTTGTGTCCTCCTACTGTTTTCTGAAAAAACAAAGAAGATAACCATGGTTTTGGTGCAAAGTTCAAGGACAGGCTGAATTATTACTTTCATCCACCATGCAAAATTGTACAAGTTCACTCAGCCTCTCTTAGCCTAGTCTATGTATTTGTCTACCTGAAAAAACAATATTTCTATGAGATATAAGCAAACAAAGATGAAGAAAAGAAAGTCCTTTTCTCTCTCCTTCAGATGTCATGACATTTTTCTTTTTCCTGCTTTCTGGTTTTGCTGAAGATGCAAAAGAGTCTTGCATAAGAAGCTTACTTGTTTGCAGCAGAACTCAGAGGACATGCACAGGGCTGGCAGTCCTCAGGTGTTCCTTGGGATGGATTTCCATAGAAGCCAGGCAAGCACTGATCACAGAAAGGTCCTGTCGTGTTGTGTTGACAAGCCTGTGAGACACGGAAAAAATCTTTTTGTATTTTCTCTTGATGATTTTTTGGCCCCTGAGGGATTCCTACAGCAGTCTGCATGCAGTATGACATCCAAGGAAGCCATTCTTCAAGCCATGAAGAACTCCCTAGAACTCTGAAAATAAGTGTTTGATTTTTTTCTGAGTTGTAACAATCCTAATTGTTTTTTCCTACCTTTTAGAATATACTTTATGAAACCAGCCACATTGCTTATAGACATACTTAAATATATTTCACATACTGCACACATTTGCAGTAAAAAAAAATTATATAGTTTGTACTGGTGTTTAGCCATTTTATTCCAGTAACCTTTAATTTTCAGAAGAGATGTGAGAGCTAAATTTTCTCTTCTCAAGGTAATATGCAATTTCCACTGGTATTAGTCATGGAAGATGCACATATATCTAAAAACAGATATTAACCACTTAAATTTGTTCTTTTCAGGAACTTGCAGCAAGCAAAGTCAACACTTTTATCAGCCAGTATATGATAGCATTTTTTTATTAGTTCTGACTATTCTTCACTTGAAATGATAAACTGAAACAAATCCTTTATTGGAGAACATATTAATGGAGTCTTGAAACATACTCTGAACTAAACAATGAAAACCAACAAAAACAAACACTTGGTACCCATAGCTTGAAATTATGCACACTGTGGACTTTAAACTTGTCTCCCACAGACAAAATGCTCTCCAAATTCCTAAAGAGATGCTTAAAACACAGAACACTTTGAAGGATGACTTACAAAGCAAACACCATGAATGTCACACTCAGTTGCATGTTCATTGCACTTGCAGGGCTGACAAATACCTCCAAAGAGTATTCCATCCACACGGTAGTACCCAGGGAGACAGGACTGTAAAGAAATTAAGTGAGAAAAAGCAGTAGCATTGTGTGTGTTGAAAATGCACATCAAAACTTTTTCAAAGAGTGCACTTCTGACCACCCACCCATTCATACTGTGGGTAACTGCTCTTTCAATCCTATTGATGTCACTGTAGCTCTTTCCTGGTGGTTGTTTTTTACTTGCACCGGATAAAGAGGATAAGAATTAACTCCATAAAACTTTGATTCATCCCTTGGCTCCCTGGAGACATGAAAGTTAACTTGTTTGTGGTTTAAAATGTGAAATCCCTTATTATGGGACAACAGAAAAGATATTCTACCACCTCTGCAGAATCATTAACAATGCTGCAGCACAAGGCTTCATACTGAAATAATTTGTCAAAATAATTCCTCTATTCAGCAATAGGACTGTGTCTCTCTAAATCTTCTATTCACAGACACACAAGACAGCACCTTGCACGATGCATTTCACCCTTGTGGGTTCTTCCAAAAGCTAGCATTCCTCCCTGCTAAGGTTCCTTATTGCCTCCATAAACTTAATGGTACATAACAGGAATAAACTGAACATGATCCAGATCCAGAAAAAGTGCTATTAATGAGTAAGGTAAGCTCAAAATAGCTTCACAGAGCTTTAACAGCTGTTCCCTCTGCAACACTGATACTCTGAAGTGCATCATCATTTTTCAGTGCCAGGAAAAGGAATTCAAGAAATAAGTTTAAAATCCCATTTGGCGTATCTGAAAGAAAATATCTTCAGGACTGCATATAGTGGGCAGCAATTCACCACAGAACATATACTTTAATGGCAGTTTAATTAAAAGCAGCCTGTCTTTAAACCTAATTCCTTTACAATAGGAGATAAATTTTGCATACACAAAACACTATAAGAGGTTACCTCACATGATATTCCTGTGTAACCCTGAGGACATTCACAAAATTCCACATCTGGTGCTGAAGAAAGATCTATCACATTTGCACTTGCAGTATCCAGGGTCACAGAGTTCAGCCTAGGGTTAAGCAGGAAAACATCACATCATTTGTTTCCCCAGACTTGATCTTCAGCAGGACAGTTTGCTTCTGGGGAGGTAACACCACTGAGCACTGCTCCCTGGCAGGGACAGCTGAGCAACAGGCACTGATCTCTTCTGTAAGAACTCTGTGATCATACTCTTATCACACCATTTGCAGTCCTGGGAGTAGATGTCTCCTGTTGTCATTATTGTTACTGGAAGAGACAACCTTCTCAGCCACATTTTTGTAAGGAATCTTTACAAATATTCCATAAAGATGAACACACTAGATCCCTAAAAAAACGTAAGTTTCATCAGAGTGGTGTGGGTACACAAAATTTGGTATCAGTTCCTATTTTATTGACACAAAATGCTACCAAATGACAGAATATTCACAGAATATTTTGAGTAGAAAGGAATCATCAAGCCCAACCCTTAAATAAATGGCCCATATGGGGATTAGAATCCATAACTTTAATGTTATTAGCACCATGCTCTAGTTAGGGAATAAGGAAGAAAGATTGTCAATGAGTGTAAGGAAATTAGGTAAGTAAATGATGAAGCTGATTCCCTTGAGAGCAGTACAGCTTTATTCCTGTATCTTGGAGAAGAGGCAAAACAAAGACCTATAAAGTCTGACAGATACTGACAATGCTGGTTAGAGACTATGGAATGATTAGCTAATCCATTGCAGCCTAACTTTCCTATTAAGGACTCCCTTAGTGATGAGTCTCAATAACATCCACAAACAATCACCAAAAGAATAATTTCCAAAAGAAATTACAACCAATTATTGATAGGTTTTCAATAGTCAGTGATGGACTAGCAGCCAAACAAGCATGCTGTGGAGAGCTCTGGAGGTACCTCCCTCTAAGAAAAGCAGCCAGTGTAATAAGGCTTTTATGCACTATTACTTTAAAGCAGAAGACAACACCTCTGCTATCAGACATCCTTAAAATTACATGTCCCTTACAACACCCTCCACATGACTGTGGAGGACAAAGACTGGTCTTAAGAAAATTCAATAAACAACTTTTTTTTCCTAGAAACTATTAACATAAAACTTCGGCAATACTGCCACTAAGAATCATGATTGATATGCAGAAAAATAATAGAAGTATATAGATTACCTTGAATATTTTATCTTACTTACCTGTACACAGCCTTTTTGGCAATGTTGTAGTTGGCCCTGATCAGAAGATGGGTCACATTTTCCAGAACAGTCATCAACATTTCCCGGTCTATTGCCTTTTTTGAATTGAACTCTATGAAATTCTCTGGTACAAATCTCACTGAATTAGAATACTCCTCATATGGCTGTAATGACAAGCCTGCTGCTCTTGTACTCAAAATCTGCCCGTTACCCTGAAATTGAAGGGTAAGAGAAAACATTTTCCATATTTGAAAGTAAATTTTATTAAGCAGTAACATCTTGTGTCAAATACACATCCACAGAGAAGAGACAATCAAATTAAATTCCTTGCATTTAGAAAAGTAAAATGTCAACATTTTCTGTGTGGCTTCAAGGCCACAATATCAATTCTCTCTCAGTTCAGAGGCATCAGAATTCTTTTGTAAAAGAATAAACTTAATTGCAAAAATCATATACCTCTACAAAACAGAATATTCTTTCTCCTTTGTTCTTTGTTCTTATATTAAAAAATACTGGTTTTGGAGATGCCTGGATTCAGTATAGAGCCTTACTTTTTAACTGCAACATACATCTAGAAAAGTAGGCAATCAGCAAGAACACTCACCTTCTCATAAGCAGAAGTCTTTCCAGTTTATTGCAGTTTGTTTTGTAAACACAGCTTAGTACATTTGGTAATAAACAACTCACCCATATACACACAGATTAAATTCTAGGTATTTAGCATTTAAAACGACCATTGTATACCCACAATTTCAGACAAATGGATTGGAAAAATCAGAAAAACAAAATCTTGACAGTGACTTTTAAGGGACTTAAAACTGACAAAACTACTACTATAGAAATATTATTTTATTTTTTAACTCCTTTGTAGATTCTTATCAATGTCTGAATAGTAAAAAGCTGAAAAAAAATCCACCTGAATGATGACATCCACACTAGACACTATATCACTGTCCACACTCTCCATTGGAATGTCATAAGATACCGAATACTTCAAGTCTCCACTAAAAGCTGTGAGCTGAAATAACAAAAAGCAAAGTCTTAACAACATGATAACCTCCAGACAACATAAAGAAATTACACAGGTCAGTACAATGTCCAAAATTATAAGATAATTTTAGGCTTACAAATACCTCTTTACAGGGAAAGTTGAACATGCCATGAGTGTCAGCACAGGGACAAGAGCTGGCTTGTTGCTGTGCAGGTGGTGAGAGCTAGCTCAAGGCTCTACAGGTGATTCAGGTAAGTCCCCTCATTCAGTGAAACACTAACAGGGCTCTGAGCAGACAGCTGAGGTGCACACTATCATCCTAGCCAAGGGGCACAGCATGTTGGAATTTTTCACATTCCATACACACCTTTCAGGGTCCTTAGCCCCACAACTGCTGCTGACTACTACCAAGTAAGTTAATCAACAGTTAGACCTACATTAAATGAATAAGGAATCGGAATTTGAGTGCATGTTGCCCTGTGCAAAATCTGCTCCTTAATGTTACACTTCTTACACCTATTTTCATTTACCGTGTCACTATACTGATAATAAACACAGCTGCATGAGCAGAGAGAATGGACTGAAAATAATTACAGGTAAGGCTTCAAGGTTCTTCTCTGCTCACCACTGGTGAGGCCACAGCTGGAGTTCTGACTCCAGTTCTGAGCCTTCCAGTACAAGAGAGAGGTGGTCATACTGGAAAGAGTCCAGCAAAGAGCCACTAAAATGATTAAGAGCCTGAAGTATCTTTCATATGAGGAAAGACCAAGAGTGGGTGCAAGGAGGATGGAGCTGGGCTCTTTTCAGTGGTACCCAGTGCCAGGAAAAGAGGCAATGACCACCACCTGAAATACAGGAGGTTCCTGCTGAACATCAGGAAATACATATTGTGAGGGTGCTCAAGCAGTGGCACAGGTTACTCAAGAGAGGTTGTGGAGTCTCCATCCTTGGAGGTACTCAGAAGCAGCTCTCTGATCATGGTTCAGCTGCTCTAGGTGTCCCTGCTTGAGGATGGAAATTGGGCAAGACGACCGCCAGAGATCTCCTCCAACCTCAACTATTCTGTGATTTTGCTGCAAAAACTAGGATGCACAGAGCTTTAGCTAGTAAACAGAGAAAAAATTAAATACTAGTTTGGAAACAGAAGCAGGCAAAGAAGCAGGTAAGAGATATTAATGGTCCCATCTACTGTTTTTGGACAAGGCATAAGGGGTGTAAGTTTTGGGATAGGAGCCAAGTGCATGGGAAATGTGAACATAAAAGTCAGTAACAGTCAAGAGAGATTATATTGTGTCAAGGATAGGTGGGGATAAGTGGGGAGATGGATGAACTCAAAGACCAAAAAGAGGGCACTGGGAACGTCTGCACAGGAATATTCTGATTTAAAAAGCAGAGATACAGTGAAAAGTTTGGTAATACTGTGCTTTATGTGTAATCTTTAATTACAGAAACTATATATTTAGAGCAATAGGTTATGGTTAAGACAGAAAACCTATGAAGGAGTTTTGACTTCTTAGCTGAGTACTTACTTTATTTCCTAGATATGCCTCAGGTGCTGACCAGTAATAAGTATTTTTCAGTACTTTCACAGCCTCAGTGTTGTTAATACTTATTTGATGGGGTCCATCGAGTTGGCTTCTCTGAGGCTGCACACTCCTTGCTTTGTACAGATCAGTAACAAGCCATCCAGTCATGTCTGAAATCTACAAGAGTAGAAATATTAATAGTAGTTGTGTCACTGAGAAAATTCACCTCTTCCTAGATATTTATTCAAACTGATGGATCTAGAACACTTTCATTAGCCAAGTCTGACACTCAATATATGCAAATATGCCACTTCAGACTAGGATGGTCCCCACCTCTATTTGACAGGAACGAGCGTGTGATTATTCATCCTTCTAACAAAATTAACATTATACCTATGCAGCTCCCTGAAATAGAAACACAGAATTTCAGAGGCTTCAAGGCCAATTGTCCCCATTTATAGACAGGGTTGAGCTGTAGGAAAGCAAAAACTACAGTCCCAGAAGAGGGACCAAGATGAGAGAACTTTGTTCTTCTCACAGAGTTTTACTCAGTCATCTTAGAATTTCAGTAATTTTGATATATTTTCCCCCCTTTTTGTTGCACACAAAACAGGACACCAAAGTGTGACTAGCTCTGCAAAGATACATAAGGAATTGGGAGGGAAAAGCCCCGTAACTCAAGAACTGCCTAATCAGAAGACAGTGATATTTACAAACACTGTTTGCTAAGAAAGAGCACTGGCCATATTGTCAGAGGTCAAATAGCCTTGTCCAACAGGTTTGAGAGCAAGGAAACAAGGTTGGGGTTATCTCTTCAGCATGAAAGAACTTTAACAGTCAGAAAAAAATTCACTTCTCCAGTGCATTATTGCAGTGTTCACTACCCAATACTTCTGATACTACTGCAAGCCAGCGGGGCCACAGCCTGCACTGGGATGACTTGCTCAGGTGTCTGGGATGACACCTCAGAGCTGCCCCATGATACTGAAAATCCATTCCTCTGTAAGGAGGCACATACAGAATTTGCAGTTAACTTGGGCACGTGCCAAAGAGATATAGTACATTTTACAGCTGCCTGAGGAAAGAATATTAGGTCATGGACATAACATATAAATACCTGACTGATGGGCCATGTAAGACTGTCACAGACATCAGAAACGCCAAAGCAAAAACACTCTGTGCAGCCCTGAGGATTTCTTTCTTGCAAATTGTAGAATCCTGGTTTACAGAGATCACAGTTCTCACCTTCTACATTTTCCTGTCAAAGGCATAGAACATTTGGTTCACATCAGCATTATTATGGTAACAAATACCATGTATTAGGTGGGATTTAGGCATAACAGCATTCAGAAGGTTATAAAAGAAAACACATTTCAGCACAGCAGGATTATTGAATAAGACTCAGAGCTTAAAACGGAAACTGATTGGAAAAATTCAGCAGAATTTGCCAGTTCATCAAAATCTAAACAAGTCCCAGCAAGGGTTCTATTGTAGTAAAATTTCAACACACAGCCAGGGTTTGAAAAGCTGCTGCCAGCTTGTCAGTCTACTTGTCTTGTAGCTTGACTTTGTAGATTGCTCTGGAGAAAAGATCTCACATTTTCTGAATCCAGATGGATTACCTTTCAGATATCTCACTAGATAGAATCCAGAAAGTTCACCTTTAAGGCCAGGCTCTTGTAGCCACCACAGGCAGCTTAAAGACAGTTTCTCAGCCATCTCTTAATATTTATGCTGTGACACCCACTACTGCTGTCACCTCTTCCTGGAAGAACACCACACTATGCTAGTTGGCAACTCTTCCACCCAACATGCTTTGGCTAAGGTCCAAAAACTCCTGCTCCAGAAGGAGAGGTGCTCCACTCTACCTCCTTTCATTGGTCTTCTGCCATGCAAATTGGGTTGTTCAGAGTGAAAGGCTACAAACCTCTTTCTTTCAATGCAGAATTTACAAGGGAAAAAAACCCCACAAAACAAAACAGTGCACCAAATATTGGGTGTTTCCACACACTAAGATACAGAACATTTCCTACTGCCAGGGACAAGGTTCTGATAATGTCCTAGCATCATATCAGGACAACACCTGGACACACATCACTCTCCAATCTCAACCTTTGGTTTCAATTATGGGAAAACTCCACTACAAAGGCAAAAAACTTTATAGAACACCTCACAAAGTTCCCTGATACATACAGTTAGGACACTAAGACTGCAAGGCATCCATGTGAAGCACAATTGTTTTGAGGAAGCCTATACAAGTTCTGCATTGCCACGTGAAATGCAAAGCCTGTGGACCAAATCCTGCTTTCAGAGGCAGTTACCAAGGTACCTTCACTTAAGTAACAAGAATCATTCCAGATTGCAGAATTACATCAGATCTGGTCCTATGGAGCAAATTTCAGGTTTACCAGAGAGAAATCAGACTTCCAACTGTCTTTCCTTCTGGAACAGTGTTTGGCATTTTAAGTTTACACAAGACCTCTTTATAGACAGCCAGGTTACGTCTTTTTGCAAGCAAAGTACAACCTGTGCTTGCAAAACATATTAAAAATTTATGATCTCCAGTTCTGATTCAAAGGTTGAGGATGGCTGCTTCTATTTGTGCATATGCAAACTTGGGAAAAATCTCAGGTAAAGTGCCCCTGAGATAATGAGATCTTAAAATCTTGGATTTTTACAGAAATAATATTTGTATGTTCTTTTCAGCTTTTTTATTTCCCAATTTTCAGGATGGAATTGGAGACACAATTCACTGCCTAACATTATTACACAGAAATTAATTATTTCTTAATGAAAAATAATCTTACCCAATGACTAGACCTCAAGAGCTGTGTTTCAGGAAAGATCAAATATCACAAAATGCACCACATAAAAAAAGAATACCTTTTTCTACTGTGTTCACAGAGTATGCAAAGGCTTAAAAATCCTGTGTCCTTAATTTGATATTTGGAGCACACAACTTTTCTCCTTTCATCTCCATAGGTGGTCTGCTGGCTGGCGACACTCTTTGTGATCTGGCCTAAAAAATCTGTATGCCAGGCTGCTGCCCACAGCAGCACTGGAAAGGGGCAGTTTCTAGTCCAGTTTATACCAAAATTTTCACTGGTTAGCTGCACTGACTGATACATTACTCTAGCTCAAAATCAGGCACCTATCTCCTTTTTCATATTTAAATTGGCAATTGGAGCCACTTTGTTTTTCCAGAGCCTTTTTACTTATATAAGTTTGATTTTTTGGATCAGATAAAATATGCAAAAGGACTAAATTTTCAGAAGAATTGTCAAACAAACCATGTTATCTTTGGCTCCTGTTCACTATCACATTTGGCAACAAATACATAAACTACTCTAACATTTGGTTCAGAAAATTACGTAACTTCTTTAAATGTTAACACAGTTCAGTTACAAAATTCAGTGGAATCTACAGCTGCAATAAATTTTAAAAAGTTTGGATATTTACCAAAAAATAAAATGCTGCAAAACTGGTCTCTTTTTAAACATTTTTATGGTTTATATTTTGTAATTGAATAATTAAATCATATTCCATACATATGTCTTGTGCAAGTGTTCCAATAGTTCTTTCCAAATGCCTGCTGTTTCTTCACACAAAGCAGATGTTTTAAACACAACATTTGTTTACAAGCAATCAGTGGCTTTGAAGAGAAATATCAGCTCATTCCTAAAACCAAACCCAGCTAGGCATACTCACTTTCCGTGTCTGCCTCACACATGTACAGGTTCTATTTCATTTTAATGTCAGTCTGGCCCATTATTACAGAAAATGTTGTATTAGCAACATATGGAAACTACTCAAATTACCATATTTTTCAGTACAGAGTAGTAGTTTTAATTTCTAGGCTGTCAGTTGTACACCAGGTTACTCTTATGAAGTGATTTCGCCAGTTAATGAAGTAATTTCACTATTAAAAAGGAGCTAATAAACCACAGATTCCACACTGAACAAAAATGGCAGTTTGGTACTCACTTTGCAAAGACAAGGTTCTGTGCATGGATCTTCATTAATGCTACCAACCAGGCTGCAGTTACAGTGCAGGCAGTTTGGGTAGCCCCGATACCCAAATGCACAGCGATCACATTTTTCTCCTGCATAACCTTCCCTGCACTGACACTGGCCTGGCCAAGACCCTTGAACAGCAAAAGAAGAGAAAAAAAAAAAATCAGAGCAGGCAATAGGCTGGATTCAAGATGTCTCAGAGGGTACAAATAATTTAGCATTCCTTTTTTATTACACTCCATGTCATATTCTGCAGATACTTGGCACAAGGTCAGTCTCACCATTTCTTTTTCATATTTAAAGAATCAAATGCACAGAAAGTGTATCAAAATGAATTTTGTGACAGCTGTAACAGCATTCACAAACAGTGTTAGATTTCAATACCTCACATTGTTTTACACAGTAGGAACCCACAATCCCCACAGGAGAATATGTTCAGAGACCTGACACATCTTAATCTCATAAAACTGCATTGTGCCTCAGCCTCACCTTCCCAAAGATTTACCAGTGTTTTGAAGTGGTACCTAAAAGAGCCATTCCAAGTTAGATAGTGTTCCCTCAAACTTCAATGACTTACAGCCAGACTTGAAATTTAGGGAAAAGGCACTTCCAGCTTCCTTACCACGCTGAGAGTCAGAATGGTGCTCATCTTTAACACAGACAGAACTCAGAGAGCCAAACGGGTCGCAATCACAGGGAAAGCAGGGGTGATCCTCATAGGGAGAAATCTACAAAATAAAAAGTTCTCAAATTATTAACTGAGAAAAGTAAAGTTACATCTGTTTCCTGTCTTCAATCACCAAAATTAAAATGAATAAAGACTGGAAAAAGATAATATGGGGCAATAAATAAAGGGACTAGTCTAACTTTAGCAAGCAGAAGGATCAGGGGATTGCAGTCTAGAAAAAGCTTAAATGTGGGAACAAAAGTTGATCTTCAATAGCACAAAGACATAGTAACTGCTAATGCCTGGAAGCTGAAGTCTGACACATTCAGCATAAATAGACATTTTTATAAAGTAACAGCAATTAACAACTGTGAAGGTTTGCCAAAAGATATGGAAATGTTTAAGAAAAGAGTGGATGCTTTTTGCAAAGATATTCTGGTTCAAAGAGGAAGGAAATTAAAGAAACCCTTGGCTCTGTGTTCAATGGAAGGACAGCTTATCTATTAATAAAGACTCTTTCTGCGTTCACGATCTATAAATCTTTGAAATACAAGGCAGTGCAAATCACATGGCATGACTATTTTTTTTTTGCAGGGAAAATTGTCCTTTGAGGTGCTTCAGATACAAAGCAAATCAGTAATGACCTCTAGATACACATATAATGGCTATGAGTTGATCAAAGACCTTTCTTCAATGCTTCTTACAGCAACTCAATCTCTGACTCCAATTTACTTTTTGGAAGAACTGTACCTACTGTCTAGCTATACTCCTATGGATTCACCCTTGCTCTCTGCACCAATCTATGCCAGATTTTTAAAGTACACATTTTTCAAAATATGCATGAACCTACCAAAGCAAGACCATGTGGAGTAGAAATTTAGTTCAGAATGTCTCATTATACAGAGACCTCTAACACTGCAGTAATATGCATTGTTAAGTTATATAAGTTCATATGTTTAACCCTGTCAGCCACATATTAACAAATGTCTTCTGGAGTTTATGCCCTTTTTCCGAAGAGTGACACTGGAAAGTGCACTCAGAGAGCACAAGCTCTGCAACAAGCGTATCAAGAAAAGCACTTGTTGCAACATCTCATGAGCCAAAGACTCTGATCTTCAAGCCAGGTCCTCTTCAACACTGGTTGAAATGGGCTGATACAGGATGGTACAATATTTTAGCACTTTTGACAAGACAGTGAAACTTTAATACTTTGGACCTTTTTAGAGCTTTACCCACAGGAGAAACGAGTTTCCTATCAGAACATGTACATTTCCTCACTAGGATATCAAGTGTCATCTTCACTTACAATTTTCTTCTCCAACAACTTGACCTGCCCTCCCACACAATTGGACAAGGATTTTGTTTTTTTCTGAAAATTTTGGCAAAAGAATTACAAAAAAACGCCCCTCTACAGTTCTTAGCTACTACTGCAACTGATAAAAAACCAATACATTAATCACAATCAGCTGAAATAGGCATGTTATAATTCACCAAAACATTAGAATGGTACGTTCTAAATCTTACTTTATGTGGTCTAAAATATCCATCAGCACACATTTCACAGTTGATCCCAGTAGTATGTTGAGTACAGTTTAAACACACACCACCTCCTATATACTGGCCATGAATATCCATGCTCCTTTTCTGATCTGCAATACTCTGGTTGTAATAACAATCTTCTGCTTTGTTATGACAGTTACATTCTGAGAAGGAATGGAGAAGAAATCAGGTTTTTTTCTTATTCACACTGTGTAACATTTCCTATAATGCTGACATTTTTCAAAGCTGAAAATATAAGTAGAAGATCCTTTCAATTAACTTCAAAAGTGTGGGGTTTTTTTCCATGCACTTCATCAAATTAAATACACTACATTTCTTAGCAAGTAAGCAAATTTCAAAACCACTGTTATTTTAACAGCACTGTTTTTAGCAGTATTCTATATATCCTATTACGACAATCTTGTCAGGACTGCTATCAACAGTGATGTGTGCAATTAGCAAAAACTGTTCCTTCTTCTGTCCTCTGCTTTACAGATGAAAACCTGCTTAATTCTTCTCTTATTTGTATTACAGACAAAATCTGAGAAGTCAACGAAGAAGTACGTAAGTATAAATTTTATTTAGTGTAAAGAGTGTCATTATGACTTGTGCAAAGACTTCAACTAAAAAGACAGCTTTTCCATCTGGAACTTCTAATTTTATCCAAAAGGTTTTTAATTGTCTGCAGCTTGTGCTATGCATTAGTAATGTGAAGTAAGAAAATGCACCAACTAGCCCTAGATACTGGCACAGCCTAAGTCAATCTGTTGGACAATCTGAAGTGTAATTGGCCAATAAGAAGTTTCTTCCAAAGCATCTTATCAGAACAAAGTCCTTCATCTGACAAAATTTACGATCAATTGATGAAGTCTGCATTTCAAGTAGCTAACAAAATGATTGATGCAAATCTGCTAGTTTCTACAGGAGTACAATAAATCCCCAAGTCCCTTTGATAAAGAGATTTCAGAAGCCATACATGACAACTCCACTAGCCAAGGAGTCACTCTGAACAGATTATTGAAAACCATCTGAACATTTATGATTAGAAGTAGGTTTTCTACTGTTGAACAATGCCATGAAGACAGGTAATACTTTGTGGATTTTTCTGAGGAATTAGTACAGATTTGTATGAAAGTAACCTACATGCCTGTGCATACTTACTCTCACATTTGTTCCCAGCAGAAAGGGTTCCTGGTCTCCATGGTTTCTGGTGGTAGCCTGGACAGCACTTGTTACAGCTCTCTCCACATGTGTTGTGTTCGCACTGGCATTGCAATTTCTAAGAACAAAAAAATTCGGCTTTCTTGAAATATTTTTTAATGGATAATTTAATCAATTTTGCCAAAAGTCTGCCCAGTATCAATCTTACTCCGAAAAATGGCATGACCCACAAATACTCCACAAGCAGCACTGAACTGCTCTATTATGGTACATCAACTACTAGGGAATAGCCTTTCCAGAACACAAGGGGCAAATGTCCTGTGCTGCAAGATAGACTATGTCTTATACCCCTTGAATTGTTCAAATTCAATGCCAAAGAAGAAGAGTGTACTTCAAGAAAGTTATATTACATAACCCAGATATGCTTGCTCTGAAAAAAAAAAAGAAAAATATAGCAAGCAATTTGTATGCATAGTAAGATATATTTTAGCTTTCTCTTTCTCATTCTCCCTAGGATTTTTTTTCTTTTATTCAATTGGAAAAGTTGTTTTGCAAAAATAATAAAGAATACCTTTGTGATTTCATCCAAAGGGCAACTTCGAGCATGGCCATAACAAATGCACATGCCACCAACAGAGATGTCCTTTATTGAATAGTAGTACTACAAAAAAACAAAGGGGAGAAAGGTATGAATAAAAGACACTTACATGTATTTACATTTCCCTGTCCTACTCTGCAAAATAAAATGCCAGAATTCAATTACTCTGTGTCTTGAAAAATAAAAAAATATCTGAAAAAAATTGCCATTTGGGGAAACCTTCCATTTTTGTGGCTTTTATTTTTCCCGTGTCTTCCCCTATTGGTATGAAACACTGACTTTTAAGTAGATAGGTAAAATTCCTCCGCTTTGAGAAAAACCACCAAACGTGACCTCAGCCAAAATGTACTTGCAAAAAAAAAAATCTTTTTTTTTTTTTCACTTTATAAAGCATAAAAATTTGCCATATTTTAGAGTCATTCTGGAGGCTAAGAGTATGCTTCCTTAAAATGGGAACTCTCCCTCCCTTAAAATCACTTTGCACACTCATTTCCAGGCCAGCTCTTTGCTACTACTGTGTAGCCAGTGAAATATTCTATCCAAACCCTTAGTTTAAAAATTGCAGATACAGCAGAATACTGTCCATTAATATTGCCAGGTGGTGAGCAAAAACAACATACATAAGGAAAGGATTTAATTTTCAAGGCAAAGAAGAGGCAGGAAATGACCATCTGGGTTCAGCTGCAGCTGCAGTATCAACATGGTTGGCCTGTTTGTATCCTGGGAATTATGTACTACAGGGGAATGAAAAAGAAACTCTTTTTGAGGATACTTCTAAGGGAAGAGTTCAGTGCTCTTAGACCTAGCAACCCTAATGTCAGCTGGTTCAGGAAGAGAGGTAGCCCTGGGTGGTCAGACATGCTGACTCCTGGACTGTTAATTCTTTGAAGGCTCTTGGAGTTGGAGCACACTATCTTCTTTGATTTCATACTTATTCTTTTATTGTCTTAAATTTCTTGTGCCCATTATTTTGGGAGGATTTTTAATGTTATGGGCTTGAACTATAAAAATCATTCAGGGACTTATCATGAACAGTAAGTCCTAAACTACAAAGAAGCAGGTTCAGGCAGAGAAAGGAAGGGGACAAAAGAATTGAATTTCTCACTGCATTCCCTGCTTCATCTCCTTTGTCTTATTTTCTGACAGTGCAGGGCTCACAGCAGCTGTGTGCAGCTTGGAGTAAAAGAGGGACCAGTGATAATCAAATGCTACAGACAGAAATAAATAAAGAAAAACACAGAAATAAAGGTGCTGGTGAACACTCAGAATCTGAATTGGCCATTTTTCAAGACTATATACAGGAAACTAAATCAGTATCAACAACGACAGCAAATTCTTCAAAGCCAATAAAAACAGCATCCAGAAAGCTGAAAGTTATCTTTGTTGTAGCTGGTTGTACAACAAAGTGAGACTCAAGGTGAGACATCAGGATTTGGGAACCCTGGGCAGTATGTGTAGTTTTTCATGCAATACTGCACTAAGCAGTGCCAGGTGGAGAAGTACTAAGGCCTGGATTGTAACATACACAACTGTGTATGCTACAAAACCAGTGGCAATGCTTGTCCTCCAAATTCTTTTTCCCAGCTGCATGTTTGCATGCTTCCATGTCAAACTATTCTTTTTGGGGTGTATGTCTTGATATGCCAGTACTACCAATAGATCTAAATATCAACCAGCCTACTCTGTGGGAACATCTCACCTCTCAGGCTGTGCATTTCCCTGTTGCCAGAAAGGCACAGCTGGAGCAGCTGTCCAATACTGTGCACTCTGCTAACAATTCCCATTGACAGAAAATGCAAACCATCCAGATTTTACACTGAAAAATGCTGACACCTTGAAAGTACCCACCAATCCTTGACCAAATCCAAGTTCCTTCCTCCCTTCTGTACTCAGCTATCCAGACAGCACAAGGATTGCCTGTATCAGAGAAGCCACAAACTGCAAGAATCCTATTGTTTGTTGCACAAGGAAGGGTTGCTTGCAAATGTTTTTCAGGAAAAAGGGCTACAAAGGAAAGGAAGGGAACTTCTCATGTTGTCCTATCCTCATCAGAAAACCAACTTTCACAGAAAAACTTGAAGCCTCTGAAGCATTAACCTATGAGTCATGGGCAAATTAAGATGGTCAAAATGGCAAGATACAAAGCAGAAATCCTGCAGAACTGTTTAGACTTCCAATATTGAATTTATATGAGAACCAGAAAAAGTCAGTCTAAGAGCTTGGGACTCAGTTTCCACAATTTCAGTATCAAATCAGGAAATCAGTTAAATACTCTAGGAATTCTATACAAATATTTTACATTAATGCATGGGCTCTAAAACACTTGATTATAATAGGCTTTTTAAAATGAAGAAAATTCTAGTAAGACATGAAAATTCACGTAGCAATGTTTTCAAATAATATGCTTATGAACCACAGCACTAGGTCCTGGAATCCATGATAAACCAGAAAAATTACTGCAGTGACGTCAAGAGCAACCTCAAGTGGCATCTCCATCAGCCAAACCATATTTTGTATTTTGATGATAAAGCATTATAAACACTGTTCCTAGAACAAATCATTTACACAAACAAATAAAAATAAAACACATAAAAACCATGTTGAAGAGCTTTTTTCTAGAAGCTGTTTATGACAAGGTATTGTTGTTAATAGTTCAAAGGCAAGGCAAGAATTACTTAACAACCTATCAAAGCCACTCTGAATGACAAGGATTAAGTACTTCTTCTTCTCAAATATGTCAGCATAGACTCTCCCATCAAGCTATACTGAACACCATTTATGAACAATCAGCTTACCCTTCTGGTAACAATGGGGTCTAGCTCCTTAGGATCATTGTGGCTGAGTGTCATGAGGTCAGCATTCAGAGTTCTGATGCGCTGCAGTCGCAGGCGAATGTATCGTGCAGAAGTGAATTCCAACAGCTTCTGTGAAGGATCATCAGCACTAGGCCTACCATTGATCAGTGATGTGTGAATCTGGAAAGAAAGACTGGCTTAGTCACAAACATAACTGTGATTCATTCACCACAACAAACATTAGCCTGAGAATCAAAACCAAAGAACTTATCTTGTTTCCCAACAGCTCAGGATGGTGACAGGTAAACAACCTGGAGTTCCTTCTATTTTCCCATTGTCTATCTGCAGGTAAAATTCCTGCTGCCTGACTCACACTGTTCTGAAACCATCATTATCAGCTCATCACAGTCCCAAGTCTCCTGGGCTTTTGTGGAGATAAAATAAGGAGAAAAAACAAGGTACAGTATCAAGGTGAGTCCCTAGGTCCTGCAGTCTTCCTTCCTCTCCCTCACTGAGATGGAATATGTAAGTCTGGCCATAAGCTCAATGCTGTCTTTTTAGCTTTCTTCTCTGCAAATACAAAGATCTTATTACAAAGCATAATCTGGTCCTCATTCTCAATCTGGGGTCATTAATCCTACACCTAGCAGTGACAGGGCTGCACAATCAGCAAGAAGTACCCAGTGATAAGTGAATGCAGTAGAGAGCCACAACACAGATGACAACTGAAAGCAAGGGGTTGCCATCACAAACCCACTCCTTTGACCTACATCTTTCTTGCACAATTCCAGTTAGTCTTGCTAAGATGACTTTTGGTATAAACTGCACAGCTTTTTCTGGCAATAGCCCCTTCCTTCTTTTCAAAGCTACTTAGGAACACACAAGAATATAGTGCCCCACCATACAGTCCCTGCTCCATTCTATGTAACAAACAGGAAAACAAGACCCTACCCTACAGACAACAAACAAGTGTTTAACAGTTCACCTGGTGCCCATAACAAACAAAGGGTCATGTTTTGGGCTTGTCAGCTGCATTTCAGAGTGTGTGACATATTCTCATTTATGAAGAGCTATTTTGTCTCATATAGTACTCTTGAATTTATAGTTTCAACGTTTTCTAGTACTGTCAAATTGTTCCCCTGAAAATATTCCTACATTTTATAATTTTTTTATTATTATTATTATTTTTTAAATCTTTATTCTGTAATGGAGCTAGGGGCTCCCTAGAGAGTAACAGTGTTATTTAAAAGGCATACAAACAGATATTTGGAATGGAGGTCACATTCCCAAAATTATAATTTTGACATTTATTGATTAGTACCATTCCTTCTTAATATTCTAACATAGCATGTTCAAAGATTTCCACTTTTCTGATAGCCCATCCATTTTTCAACCACAGCATAAGTTATGAAAACCAAAATGTTTCACAGGTAACATCCTGCAAATTAGCACCACATGATATAAAACTGAGCTGTGTATTCAGAAATACACAGAATTCTTCTAGGCCTACGCTAAAGCAGGATTTACTGGAGTTTTTTTAAGTGTTTGACCAATCTGTTTGACGAACCAAAATGTTTGTCAGTGTTGGTGCTGACTTTACAACCCTCCAAGGCAACCTATTCCAGGCTTTTTTTGCTTTATTTTTAGAAATACTCCTAATCTCTGAACCATGTTTCTCCTTGTTGCAATCTCAGAACCCTTCTTGGATCCAGTCTGAAGACTGAACATGCCCACCACATCTCAGTCTATTCTCTTCAGGCAAATTTGTTGACATACTCATTCAGAAGTTATGTTTTCTGCTGCAAATTACAAGACAGAATTGTTGGTCAAATATTAAAATATCACTGTTCTCCTTTTACTGAAAAGAATTAACACATATATACTCAACTATAGACAAACAACTTAAGCATGGGGCACCACATCCTAATCTCATTTACCTTTCAGTACAGACATAGAATTTGCTGGACTCATTGCAATCCTTCGATTTCCTCAGCAAAGAAAGCATGGCACTGGAATTTCTAATACACTATGTTGGCTTTTTATCACTTAGACACCAGAGATCTACAGATCCAAAAAAGCCTGTTATTGGCCTTACCTCCCATGTGTCACATGCCACTTCATTTTACATAGTCTCTCCCGGCTAATATATACTGTCACTACTTGGAAGTAGTGCCTTCAAGTGATAAAATGTAAATTATGACTAATGTTTTTACACTAAAGTTTAAAGCTTGAAAAGTAGAAATTCTACTGTCTAGAAATTCTATAACAATACACTGAAATCTTTATAGAGACTGTAGAGGAATCTTAACAAGCAGAAAAAGGGAGAAACAGAAAGGATACTGACTAAGATACTAAAGAAGAAATATCATGATTCTCCTTCCACGCTGCTAAATTTGGCTAATATATTGTTTATATAAGCTTATACACCCTGATATTTCTGTATTATGTATTTTTGGCTTACATGTCCTTCATAATTCAAAACCATTTTCAAACAACTGCAGCTTAAGCCCATGAGTCCTGAACTGATTATGCAAATTGCCAGAAGCAGATCTTCAAGCAGTATAAACCACACAAACAACAGAACTTACAGTTAAGCAGGTATACCTCTTCAAACCTGAGAAAAATCTAGCAGACAAACTGGGAAAGTGTCAAATTTGGCAAAATATGTTATTTATGACATCCATATTTAGGTATGTAGTCTTTTTACCCTAACAGTTATTTCACATCAAGACACTCCAAGCTGATGGCAGAGAACTGGGATGCCAGCAAATGCTGGATAGAAGCAGGCACTTACAGAGATCAGCTGGTTTGCCGGGCCATTCTTAAGTTCAACAGCTTGGCCAGAAAAAATTACAAAGCCCTAAATACATGTATTTTCCACAGAGTTCCAAGATTCATTAATGCAGGTTGTGAGATATCCCGTGCAGGCAATATTCCTGTCTGATAGACAATCCAGTTACAAAGGAGCAGCCTGTCCTTTGTGAATGACAGCTTTTATGCATGTGTGTTGATCTGCTGGAGGGCAGGAAGGCTCCCCAGAGGGATCTGGACTGCCTGGATTGCTGGGCTGAGGTCAATTGGATGAAGTTCAACAAGGTCAAGTGCTGAGTCCTGCCCTTGGGTCACAACAACCCCAGGCAGTGCTACAGGCTGGGGCAGAGCAGCCTGGAAAGCTGCCCAGCAGAAATCATCCATGGGGTGCTGGTTGGCAGCAGCTGAACCTGAGCAAGCTGTGCCCCGGTGGCCAAGAAGGACAGTGGCATCCTGGCCTATAGCAGCAACAGTGAGGCCAGCAGGACCAGCGCAATGATTGCACCCCTGTACTTGGCACTGGTGAGGTCACACCTCAAATCCTGTCTTCACTTCTGGGGCCTCTCAGTTCAGAAGGACACTGAGCTACTGGAGCATGTCCAGGGAAGGGCAGTAGAGCTGGGGAAGGGTCTGGAGCACAAGCCCTGTGAGGAACAGCTGAGGAAGCTGGGATTTTCAGCCTGGAGAAAAGGAGGCTCAGGGGTGACCTTATCTCTCCCTAACCTGAGGAGGCAGTAGCCAGATGGGAGTCAGCCTCTTCTCTCAGGCATCAAGTGATAAAACAAGAGGAAATAGCCTCAAACTGTGCCAAGGGAGTTTTAGATGGGAAACTAAGAAAGTTTTTTGCATAGAAAGGATTGTCAAGCATTGGAGAAGGCTGCCCAAGGAAGCGATAGAGTCACCATCCCTAGAGGGACATGTAGATGTGTCACTTTAAGAACACGGTTTAGGGGTGAAATTGGCAGTGCTGAACTCATACAGTAGGATTCAATGACATTAGTCCTTATTAGTAGGACTACTCAATGACCTTAAAATACTTTTCCAACCCAAAAGATACTATGATTCTCCATAGTAGACAGAAATTCTGCCATTTTTTGTGTTATGTTTTTCCATCACTGCAGTCAGAAAAAAAACCCCCAGTGTTTTACATAGTGTGGCCCAATTAATTATCTGTACCACCAGGAAAAAAGAATGAGAAAAAAAAGTCACTAAATTGAATTTCTGGCATCCCTGCAGCTGGAGTTGTATGGCCTAGGCAGCACTGTTCCTATACAGTCAGTCTAAGGGTTTCCTGGTCAATTGTGTGGAGAGACAGGTTTAGGTTTCTTTGTTCCATCTAATCTGTTAGTTCTATGTTGATCATATGCTCACAACACTGCAATAAACATTTTATTAACGTAACAGTGACTTTACTGAATTTCACTGGGTTTTTCTTGCTGTTAGTTTTAATTTTACATGAATAGCTACATACAGTCCAATCTTTTTTTAAGCAAAAAAACCCCAAACATATAGATTTCTATGAAGCTAGGAGTTACTAGCATTCTCCATGGATAACACCACACTCATTATCATGGTCATACATTTTAGCAATCACGATGGAATAACCACTGGTTTTAATGTATCATTTCATTGTGTAGCTGCCTCTTCATAATAAATTACACAAGTATCGTGAATAGAGTTTGTTAAAAGAAAGAACAATCAACAGCAAGAGTGCACAACTTGTAGCCCTTTTAATTATGCTGCATCCTTGAAACAATGCCAAGGCTTGTTTAGGAGTTCCAGCTGTGCCGAGCACTTCAACAGTGTTTGCAGCTTTATCTCACACAACCAGGTGTTCCTAACACAGGAGTTTTCTCTACTAAATGAAAAAACTGGCAGAACAAGAGCCTCTGTTATACTTTTTCAGGATAAAGGAACTAATAATTCACAACTAATTGCTACCATCAAATTACATGGAAGGAGAGAACAAAGAGTTTAGTAATAAGAACACACAGAGCCAAAGACATATTTCATCCCAACATTTAGGAGTTTGGTATACCAGTACATGATGTAAAGATAACGTTATTAAAGAAGAATAACAGATGATCTGGTAGTGCTGAGGGTGATGAACCCTGTAACTGCAATTCAAGTGTTTTCAAATGGCTATCACTCCATGTTTTTAATCACAAACTGCAACTACAAAAACAAAGATACCTCTCCATGTTCCAGGGGAACTAGTCTGGAATAATAGGAGGTGCAGATCACTTCATCATCTCTCTTGTAAGTTGGCGGCCCAATTCTTGGTGTGATATTGTAACGGGTTAAACATTCAGTATCACTAATTGCATAGTACTGCCATGGTCTGAACTCCGTGCCATCTATGGAGCGTTCCAAAATCCAGTTTCCAGGTCGTGGAGCATTAGCAGCTTTGATGATGACATATGCAACTTGAAAGACCTAAAAAAATGCAAGAAGAAAATTTTAACACTTCGTTGTACTGTTAAAACACCACCAGAAGCCAACAGTGTAGTAAATTTAAATTTTAAAAGTATTATACGGTTTGCCTGGGGAGAGGGTAAAATTTGGTAGAGTAACTGAATAAATTTTTGGCACAAACATTTGACAAGAGGTCCATCTAGTTGTGTACAGGACATAAGTCTGTGCTGATGTAATAGCTGAAATCTATATCTATTCTGCACATTTCAGAATTAGTTAGGTATAACAATCTATGGGAAATGTTTAGCTTTTCTGAACCACTGATGGTTACAAGGGGTTTGGCTGGGTTTTCTTGTTTGTTTTTTTTTTGTGCTTGGTTGTTTGTTTTCGTGGGATTTTTTTACAGATGTAGCCCAAAAACCTCTTAGGTTTACAATTTAGAAGGGAATGTAATCTTCTCTGTAATAGCATTTCTGATAAAGTTTTTACACCCTATGTTAAACACCTCTTTGCATTACAATTTCATCCTGTGTTGAAGTTATTTCAGCAGATGACTACTTACAGAAACTGCTAAAAGTACACAGAGACAAATAAGCTGAATGTGACCAAAATAAGCATGATAAGATAGCTAATACTCTTAAGTAACATTAAGATGTATATGAGCCATGCAGCCATCTTGACTATGCAGCTATATTTCACCAAAGTGAATTCCCCAAGTGCACAACAGGACTGTTCAGCACTTCTGTGAGTAGGCAGGGTAGCAATTAAGTTCATATCACCTTTTAAATTACCTGGCCATGGCAGCCACATAACCTGCACTGGTCTCCAACTCACTACAGCATCAGACACGAACTCTGAAGTGCACTTACTGCAGAGCCACCATGTTCTCTCTTACCCAGTACCTGCTACATAACTTCACCCAAAAAGGCTGCATTTGCAAATTCATGAGACTTCTATTTAGGAGTTTAATGTTTCATATGCACTGGACTAACAAGCCATGTTTAGATGAAAGAAAAACTCTGTATTATTCAACCATCTCAGAGAAATGTATTTCCACTTAAGCAGACTGCCTGGTCAGCTGCTATTACCATCATAATTCCTGTCTGCATGTGCAGTATTAATACTGTGTTGAGCTCCAATCTGGCTGTAATCAGTTCTTTCATGCATTATAAATTTAAATTTTTAGGCCTTTTATTTTTTTTGCAATACAGATTAAAGCCAGAGCAAGAACAATACTTGCCACATGAAAGCAGATTTTGATTTTGCCAAATGGGGAAATAAACTCACAAAGATAAATAGTAACTGCATTGTGTATGCAATTCAGGAAACTACTTTTGAAACAAAACATTATTTAAGTGAACAAAGCTTTAATTAGAAGATCTTGCCTAAGAGAGAGGCAAAAAAAGAAAGGAAAGGAAAATTGGCAATATTTAAAATGATTTACTCCATTTAATATCTTTTAAAAAGTAAAACAATATTTTTTTATTAAAATCAGACATGACTTAAATGATAATATTCACTTGGTTTGACTTTCTTTACAGGCACTCCAGTTTTATCCTATTAAACATCAGTCAGATGCAAACAGAACATTTCCAATTGTTCCAATAAATATGAAAATTTACAGAAAATTAGGATTTTACTGTGACCTTTCAGCAATGCAAGCAGACGCAGGCAAAAGGAGAAGCCAGCTCACTATTTAGTCAGTCTTAGAAATAACATTTCTCTGGGGTGTGTGAATCCTGTGGTTTCACATAATCTTAAAATTTGATCAGAGTTAAATGAATATCAAGAATTATAATCCAGCTTCCATGAAGAGAAGAGTGCTTTTTAAATAAAACCTACATCATGCCAACAATCTCCAACTGAAAAATAAAAGCCAAAATACATTTTTTAAAGGAAAAAAGCACATCATTTGGGAAGACTTCAAGCCAAACAACAATATTCCCTACACACAACCTGGATTTCATTGATTCAGTTAGTGGTATTGAGTTTTGCACTCAGTGATGGCCAAGCAGAATCTGGTGTATTATCATTTCAGTAACCAAACCCTGAAGACATTTGTATGTGAAAGGAGTTGCTTGTATGGGTATTTTCTCCATCACAGATGAGAACTTCATAAAAGTATTAAAACTAGAGAAGTTTTATTGACTGGGCTTAGAAAGAGCTATGCCTTCCAAGTTCCTTTGAAGTTAGCAATCTTTATCAAATGCATAAAAGATGCAAGACTGGAACCCAAACCTTTTTCTAATATCATGGTGAAAAATCTCCCTCAAAAACTCTCATATATCTTTTTTTTTTTTTTTTTTTTTTTGTCTCTCTGCTTGCTGTCATCAACTAAACTGCTTCCCTACTTATTACACAGTTGGCTGAACAACAAATGATCTACTTTTGATTACATGGAGATTTTTCAAGACCCATTATAGTCTGCAGCTGATGTGGCTAGTTTTAAATCCAGTTCCAACTAGTAACAATGAGCTTTCCTTCACCACAAACTAACTGCTGCAGTAAAAGAGTATGCAAGTTTAACTTATTTTAAATGTCAAGTTCCTTGGTGAGGGTGTAGTGGAGGGAAAAGCCAGTTAAATCTTAACATTTTCACAGAAACTGTACACAAATTCAATGCACAATTCAATAAATTAGATCTCCTTTCAACTCTTCCATTTACACAAATAGCTCACAGGTACCCTGTTTTACTCCACAGGTAAATCCACAGGATAATGAACATCAACAACTTCAAGAAAATTTGTCAGCCCCTGAAATAATAAAGGTCAAATAAATAAATAAAGGATTTTGTATAAATGCTTTCAGACTTGAGAAGTCACAAGACAATCTGCCAGGAGGACCTTTGTTCTCAGGGATTATGTTTCCAAGCAAGGGAATAAAGCTGGAGGAGGGGACAAAGGTGTTCACAGTGTTCTCAGATGAAGATGTTTTAAGGAATGTCTGTTTGGTTTTCAGACCTCCTATTCCACAGCCTCTGCAACCCATAATAGGTCAAGAAGTCCATGTAATACAAACTGATTTTCCATTGAGCACTTTATAGAATTTAACTTTTATAAGTTCTTCAAGTTTGAATATCACCAAAGGCAGTTCCTTATCACTTTCCACATTCATTCAATGCCCACCAACCAGCCACATGATAAACCTGAGCAAGAGCTAATGATTTGTACACTTTAATTTGACTGTATAACTTTCTAAGAACTAATTTCCTTATTGAACTACAAGGGTAAAAAGGGCAAGTCAAAGCAAGTTAGCAATTCCCAAGCCATAGATTAAAAGTGTCATTTTACAGGCATTTCAATCCTGATTGTTAAAGTCAGCCAAATAAACTTGTACTAAAAAACCTCTTTTTTGTAGCAGCAATGCCAACAAAACAAGAAATTTCTGCTTTAATTAGACTTTCTAAAAACCTTGTTTCCCTGAATGCAGACCCAGCAACACCAAGTGCATCATTCTTGAAAACTCTCAAAGAGTAGAATACTAGATGAAGGGATGCATATCAGCTTATATTGTTTACAGAAATAAAGACATCTTCATGCTCTTAGACACTGTGAAGCCTAGCAATTGTTTGCAACGTTTTGCTCTGACAATTCTGTGATGTTAAAAGTGCAAAATATACTTAATCCAGCAAAACTTCTAGTCTCATTAATTATCTTTTCTTTAAGATTTTAATTCATCATGTGCAAACATTAATTTGGAATAGAAGGAAAGTTCATTGTATTCAAGAATCTTATTGTAAGAATGTACAGATAAACACCCTGAATCGTGCATCATCAGTTTTACAAAGCCACAAAAGGCTTTTAAGGAAGCTTACCACATACAATAACTCAGCATTAGTCCTGTAAAGTCAACAGAATAGCACTTTTTTACATCAGCAAACTATATATCTTTACAGAAACCTCTTCTCACCAGCTGATGTCAAGGTGAAAACTCTGGAAAAATCATATAATATCGACATTCTTTTTTACTTTGTAATAGCAGAAACTACAAATTACTCTTACATCAGACTGAGTGGTAATCCAGTACTCATAGAATATTCATGAGCTATGACAATCAAAAGTGGAGTTGTTTTCTCAATTCAACTTAATACTATGGGTCTTCCAAGACGAACTAGTCTTGTTTTGCAATTCAAGAACTTTTTGATATACAAACATCTGCTTTTCTGCTACACCAAGGATACAGAGCACATTTTAAATACCTTTAGAAGTCCAAAGCATGATAATAAAACTGAGGTAAGTGGTCTTTGTTTAATGGTGTCACAGATTAATATTTTACAGCTGGCTCAATCACACCACTAAAAGGTATCACAGCCAGGATTTATTAGAATTGTAATTTCACAGTGCAACTGCCCAGAGGAGTCAAACTCAGGCAAAAAATGCTGTTTTTATAGAAAACCACTGCTGTGTATTTTGTTTCTGTATAACTACCACTGTAGGAAGCACAAGGTCATAAATCAAATCTTAGTGTCTTGTACATCAATGCTACACCTCATTGCTACACTACTCTTTCCCAAGTTCTGGATCATTGCCATACATTTAATGGAAAGGGGGAGGAGGAGGCAGTGGTGTAGGGTGTGGGAAGGAAAGACTGTCATACATTTGGATCCAGGAAAGACTGAAAGGCACACTAGAATAAATGTACATAATTGTCATGATGTATATGGCTAGAAAATCATGACACAAGCACTCACTATCCTTATAAAATGCTATATTAGCTATAAATAGCACAGATTCTGCCAAGGAGAAAGATAAAAACCAGCAAATTTGATGCTGATTTTATTAGCCAGTCCTTTTCTCTGACTGAGATCTCAAATTATTCTCCACTGCAGCTGGTTTTAGACTAAACAGACTAAGAACAAGATAGAGTATTAGCTAAAAGAATATCCTCTATTCCCTTCAACTTGAAGCCAAGAGATGAATACAATCATAAAGGTTCACCTAGGGAAACTGGAATGAAGTCAGTATTCACCAGCTAAGGGAATCTTCCCCATATTTGCCAGCCAAGGGTATATTTCAGCATCTACCAGCCCAACTGTTTGGATTATATCTCTAAATTGTACAGTGGTAATAATCCAAATAATCTCTTAGTCCTAGAACTTCTGATAATTGCACAAAAAAACCCTATAAATAATGACCAGATGGTCATTTTTAACATCACAAAAAGGTGTGAATATATTCTATACTCTGGCAAGGGAAGTTGAAGGACTGGTTTACTTTAATATGGTACCTGACAGATTTAATGCACAAAGCTTGAAATGTAAAAAAAAAAAAAAAAGTACCAATGCTGAAGTTATACTGAACACAGGTACTGACTTTCAGGAATATTTTTACAGGTCCTATTTTAGGTAATTCTGAAACAAATGTATGAAGTAATTACTAAAATCATTAAGGTCCTTCATATGCTATTTTTTGTGTTTTCTTTACTTGTGCTGCCTTGTTTAAAGTAAGCACACCAAGTCAGCTCTAAAAACTCACTGACTTCAAGCAATCTCTATTAACCAAATCCTTTCTCACAGAGCAGTAATTTACATTCTGTTTGCATAGCCCTAGATGCCTTCTCTCTCTCAAACTCTCTAGGGAAAACACAGAAGAATGGCCCCTTAGGGGAAACTTTTCAAATCGAATTAGTGAAACTGAGCACGGGTCAGGAGAGGAAAGATATGTATTTGTTGAAACATCAACAGCACTAAGACTGAAGAATAAATGATTCAGAGGGTAGCTCAACTGGTCTGTTTCCAAAGTTGAATTGTTCTAGGAGGATAAAAACTAAGGCATCCCCTTCTTCATTTTTCCTTCCTGTTTGTCCATTTACAAATCAAACACAAAGCTAACTCTTCAAACAACATGAAAATCCTATCCAAACCTTCTGTCACTGACAAAAGACACCCTGTGATTATTTTCCTAACAGTTCTGCTTTCTAATTAAAGAGCAAACTAGGCACTTGCTCAACCTATGCTTTATTTGAAAACATCAAAGTTAAACCTTCTGTTTTAATCTTTAAAATAACTTTTAAGCAGTGTCTAGAGATCCTGCAAAAGCTTCTTACCAATTCTACACCTCAAGTATGCATTTCTTAGTAAGTAATAAAGCTGCTTCTTCCAGAGTTTGGAGGCATCCCTATATTAATAAGGAATTGTTGAGCTATGATTTTCAAACAACTTAGATAGGCCAGCATATAGATCTGTTCAAAGCAAAACAACAAGAAAAAAGCCAAGAAAAATATATTTATTCACCAATTATTTTTACCTTTTCTTGAAGCAGGGTAAGAGACTTCTGCTTTTCATATGTCTAACAGACAAACTTATAAATTAGCAAATGCTCTGTACAGTTTAGCACACTTCTGTCTAAGAATGATAAATCCCTCCAAGTCTGGCCATACAGCGTGGCCAAAACAGAGAAACCAAGTTTTGCCCAGGCAGTTCCAGACTCGCCAGGGTCACCAATTACTGTTTCAGAAATTTAAACCCCCAACTCTGCAGAACAGCAGACAGTAAAAGTTCCTAGAAGATATAGTTTAGAACATTTTTTTCCAGTGTTCCTTCCAACAAGATGATGATCAGAATCAGTCAGATGCCTCCTCAAATATAAAATGTGTGCTTTGGCCAATATACCCTGAAAACATTGATATATGAAAATAAGTCCTTGAAAGCACAGACTTCAAACAACTTTTAAGAAATAAAAAGTAGAGGAAAACAGTATCATAGGACTGCTGGGGAAAAGACAGAAGGGTGAGGCAGAGAAGAGTTACCAAGACAAAGGAATTGGTACAGATGGAATTGGTTACCAAGACAGAAAGAACATGAATGAGAGTTTTTTACTAAAAACTTTTTTTATCTAAACACAGAAGAACTACAATCAATTTGTATTGGCTTGTATCCCACATCCATTCAATGACACTCACATAAATGTTACTCACCTGCCTTAAATCCAAGGTGATGGTGACCCAGTGGTACTGCCTTCCATTCTGAATGCTGGGACTCTGCCACCAGTTATTGGTACCATCGATTGCACTGGAAATTGGGTGCTGCTCTGTTTCCAAAGCAAAATAATTAAACATCTCTTGAAAATAAATCTCACTGCATTTTTCTGATCTAGCACATTTGTTTAACACAAAGCACAACCTCTTCCTGTCACAGTAAAAGCTGAAATGTGCCCTCAGACAAAGAGGCTGTCACTGAATCTTGGAGTGCTCCATGGTGATACACAGTGCTCACACTCTCTCAGCCCTTTGCTCCAAAGTAATTGCACTCACACAGTGAAGAGACTAAAACTAAAACATATTTGACTCCAATACACTCTGTATCCAAGGGGAAGGGTTAAAAAAGACACAAACTCATGAAACAAACAAAATCCAAAACACATGAAGCTTGCCTTTGGGATTGGAACTGTGCTGGTCACAGACGCGGCACTGGGCATTGCGCAGGGGCCGACCGGGGACATGCTCCACCAGCTTGCAGAACATCTCCGGTCCCTTCTCCCCACAGGTGGCATTGGTGGAGATGTGAGCATTGCTGGCCAGGTTCAAAATGGCAGGAAACAGGCCTTGAAAGAAATAATGCTTATCAGCCACATCATAAGGCATGCAAAGTTGGCACCCTGACAGCAGTATTCCTGTTACTTCACTCCATATTTGGATGCTTTGTGCTAAGGAACACAAGAGTTTGCAAACCAACTCTCCCACTTATTAAACCTTCCCTTGCAAAATGAATTGATCAAAACCTGGGGACAACTGGCCAGAATCAAAGAGGCATTGTAGAGCACACATTCAGCTGGTGTAGCAAGCAGCATTTAACACAAGCTCTTTGTAGCAGCAACACCACTGGCCTGAACAGGACACTCCAGACTTGAAAGATTTAACTGAACTTTAGACCTTTGCTACAGGCTTCTTCTGCAGTCTCTGTAAAGTCTATGGGATATTTTGCTTGCCACTTTTTAATCTTTATACAAACACTTCACTGTACTTTCAAATAGTTTTGCTCTTTTGCACTGGAATAACGTAACAACAGACTAAGTTTCAAGATTACAGCTACCACACCGGTAATCCTTCACTTTTTCTAAAAGGAGTCAAGCTTTATTTTGGTTTGAAGGCTACTGATAAAATTTATAGAATACTGTATGTGACAGAAGTTAAGCACAGTTTCTCAATCAGCTTCCAGCTGTCCCTCATCTGCTAAAAAGTTTGTATTTCTTGCATAGTTATGGTGTAACAGAGATACTCCATTTCCACTCATAAGTAATTCTGAAAAAGAAGCAATTTTGGAAAGAGGAGTCCTATCTTCAGAAATTAAACCCAGTGGGCTAAAATCAAAGCTGGAGCCTTGATACGGCAAAGTAAAAATGCCCCAAGAATTACTAGTGTTGCAATAGGAAGGCATTAAAATCACATTTTTCTTCTGTTAAAAGGAAATCTGGAAACAAAAATAAAAATCAAGTATTTGTGAAAGTATATGCCTATTCCACTAGTAAAACTGTATGAATTCTTTTACTTCATTATCCACGATATACATCAAAAGAGACTGCAATGATAAAGTTTTGCTTTCCTTAGGTGTTTATACATATGAATATCTCTCAGGTGGGTGGCAAGAGGATGGTTCCAGGCTCTTTTCAGTGCTCTTCAGCAACAGGACAAGGAGCAATGACCATAAACTAAAACAGAAGTTTCACCTCAACATGAAGAAGCTGTGCATGTGCTGCTACCCTCACTGCTATAATGAGGGTAGCAGCACAATGGAACAGGCTGCCAAGGGAGGTCATGGAGTCTCCCTCTGGAGACATTAAAAAACCCACCTGAACAAGTTCCTGCATAACCTGCTCAGGGTGACCCTGCCTTGGCAATGTCATTGGACCAAACAATCTCCAAACATCCCTTCCAACCCCAACAATTCCGTCATTTAACAAGGCTGCATTCAATATTCCTTTAAAGTGTCTTTATCAAGTAATTGTATTATTCTAGAAAGCCTGGAGAAAAGTTTGTGTTATTTAAGACTTGCCCACAGCTATTGAAAATTTGGCCAAATCCTAACCCTCTGCATCACCGTATGAATAACAAACTCTGTGTTTTCAATTGTGCTATACTTGAAATTTAATAGGAGGGAGATGGAACTTTTTATTTATTTGAATCCTGACTTCATTTATGTTAAATCCAGACTAGGGCAATGCCTTGTGCTCATTATACCTAAATCTGATACAGATGAGGATGCTGAAGACATCCTAATGACTACTCTAGTGAGGTTCTTCTGCCAGTAAGATGTTTTCTGCACAGGCTTTTCTCACCTTGTGCAGTATGTGTGCAGTGCATCTCCAGGGGTAAAGCTGGAGCAAAAAAAACCCCACTGTCCTGTTTTCCTACTTGACAAGAAAGCTCAGTGGTGGAAGAGGGCATATATTTTAACACTGCTCTCCAATTATATAAAATCTTTCCTATTCAGTATTAATTACTGTTCATGCAGTGGTCTACCAGCCTGTCTTTAAGAGTTATCCATTATTTCCCAGGTCACCCACTACCTTCACTCACATTACACAGTAGCCCTGTGTTGTGGTTTGAAAGAAAACGAAGTGAGAGGCTCTAGACTAGAAAGACTATTTAATGAAAAGAAAAAGGAAA